>CAUYMX010028170.1:0-87686 GCA_963573855.1 Lepilemur septentrionalis | reverse complement strand
AAATGGAGTGTTGGTTGTATGTAGGTACAGTTGGAGCACTATGTATGTACTCTCTGGACTACTTTGACAGAGTAGGTTTTTGAATGTAACAAGATAAGTCAACTTGAGTGGTAATATATTTTGGGAAATCAGCTCACTACAAATTGTGACTGTAAACATCGTACTGTAAATGCTTTGTGGTTTTCCCCCAATAAAAAAAGCAAAAAAAAAAGCAATGAGGTAATAAAGTCCTTACCTCTGAGCCAAAGGCTATCGCATTTAATCTGTACCTAAATCGTAGCTTCAGGATTTCTAAGCTCAGGAAGCTATTTACATTCCAAATTACTAATGATTTTGAATCCAATTAAATGCTGTTCCATTTGAAGGAAATCTTTTTAGGAGGGAACGAGGGGAGCCTGCTGTCGGGCTGCCCTGCACAGATGGCGCTGCCCACGGACGCGGTCCCGTGTCCATCTGTGGCACGTCTGCTCTGCTCAAAGGGCTGGTAGTTCCAGATTCTGGGCTCCTGTGACCAGAGGGCAGGTGTGGAGGCTGGGAGTCGGCAGAGATGGGTGGGGGGGGCCTTGCAGGAGGCAGCCGAGAGCAGAGCAGACGCAGTCTCAGATGACAGCTGCCGAGGCCTGGTGCCACCTTCGTCCCTGGCCCTTGGCTTGCAGCTCTGGAGGTGTGTACGCTTCTTTCTTCTTTTTTAGCTTTTCTTTCTCTTTTAATTCCCAAACACCGGCCTGTCTTCGGGCACTGCCGACAGTTCTCCGTGTCTTGCCAGCCCTGCCCTGCTGTGCTGCCATGGCTGGGCTGAGCCGGTTTCCTGCCTCCTGTCCTGCTGTTTCACTCTCCTGCCTGCCACACGCGGGACGCCACAGCAGCGTCACGGTTCTGCCACATCCGCCCGGGAAGGTCATCCAGTCACACTTACGCTGAAGCACAGCCAGGCCTCCGGGATGCCTGCATCTCACGCTTTGGTTTTTCCGTCCCTGTTTGGGACGACACGTCCTCTGCTCGGTTATATCCATTTCTTTGCCTTTCACATCACTACTTCCTAAAATTCACCTTTGATACCATTTTTACTTCAGGGACCCTTAGAAATAATTCCCCACGTGGCTGGGGGGCCTCCTGCACCCCAGGTATTTCGGGGTGGGGTGGTGACATAGAGTGCGGTGCTCACCTGGCCACAGAGCTGGGGCGGCCGGGGTGGGGTCAGGGCTGAGCCCCGGCCTGAGAACACACAGAAACATTTGCTTAGTATTTCACTGTTAACCAAGGATTTCTTAAATTATCATGTGACTCTCACAGCAGACTAACTTGTATAATCCTCATTTTGCACAGGATGAAACTGAAGCTTCAAGAAAAGTCAAACCCTGTAGACATGGTTCTCAAGCCCAGTTGTTTGGGATTCGCCGCAGTTGTGCGAGGGTTGGGGCCTGCTCGTGACATGGGGGTGCAGAGGCAGCGACACCCAGGGTCCCCACTCTCTGGTGAGGAGCTGTGTTTTACTCACGCGCAGAGCCCAGAACTGGTCCCGTGGCCCAGTGTCACAGAAAGGCCACGTCGTCCTTCCGTGACTGGGAGGATCCTTCTTTCGTGGTGCATTAGTGTAAAGTGGTTTGCTGTGGAAGTGATTTACCTGTACTGGTTTCAGTCCAGAGACATAAAAATTTCCACTGTGAACTTTTTTCTTTTCCAGATACGTAAGCAAGATTTGGATTTCCTCTTGCACGGCAATTTCTTTTCCTGTTTTTGCCTTTGTCTCTGTACTTTCCATCCTTTCCTGCTGGAAAATGATTTGTCATGGAGGTCATCACGCGCAGCGCAGCCCACCTGTGCCCGCTGCTCTTTTGTTTTGTAGCACAGGACACGGAGAACTGGGGGGGACTTGCAGTTGGGTTTGGAGCTGTCACTCCCGTGCTGTCATTTGTGGAGGAATCCTGGGTGTCCTGCCTGCCAGGACAGAGCACTCAGTGGAGCTGGGCTGGGGTGGAGGTGCTGGCTGCATCCAACTGTGAAGGGGAGCGTTAATGCCAATAATAAAGATCAATTATTTACTTTTTATGCTGGAAAAAAACATATATAACATGCAGTTTACCACTGTAGCCATTTTTAGGTATATGTTAATCATTTAGTAGCATTAAGTACATTAATTGCATTGTACAGCCAACACTATCATCCACTTTCAGAACTTGTTAATCTTCCCAAACTGAAACTCTGAAACCCATTAAAGCATTTTGTGTTTTTGGTACATTGGAGTCGAACTTCAAAAAGTAGCTCCCTATACCTATAAATATGGATTTCTATAAAACGTCCATGAGGCATGTCTATAACCGATATGTCTGTGGTTTTGCCAGAAATTTCAATCAAAAGATGAGGAATTATACTTTTCCAAAACGCAGATCACGTAAGAGATAATTGCCACTTGCTGGTGGCATCACTGAGCCCCACGGAGCTGCTGGGGCCGTGTCCATGGCTGTCCCCAGCCTTGGTTCCTGTGTGCTGGCCACACCCCAGACCAGGGGCAGGATCCAGAAGGCGCCAGAGTGGAGGTGTCTCTGTGGCTCTGGTGGGAATTTCAGGCGCTGACGTTGGCACTGAGGAGGGCTGTGCTTCCTGCACTCTGGGGGTCTGAGCTACCCCCAGGAGGAGCACCGCTCAGAGGCGTGCAAGCACCCAGACCACCGCCCCAGTGGGGCCTCTCTGGACTCCGGAGTCCTGTCTGGGCAGCGATTCTCTGAGGTTGCGGTCCTGGTGCTGTTCGTGTGTGGGGAGCAGTGGCCAGAGCACCCTGACAGCTCTGGTGTTGCAGCCACCAGAAAAGGCCACGGCAAAGCTGCCTCCAGACACCTGCCTCTCTGACAGCAGGGAGGGTGGGGCGGCGAGAGAATCAACAGGGGAGCTGGGAGACTGGGGACTGGCTCCCCCTCTCCCCAGGCCAGGTGTGCTTTTCTTCTGATCTTTCCTGCCTCCTTCCCACCTTGCCTTTGGTGTGTGGATCAACCCACGTGGGTTAGGATGCGTGATGCACCCTCCTGTGTCGTGACAGCCCATGCAGGACCCGGAGCTGGCTGGGCAGGTGGGGGGCTCCGGGCCCCCACTGTGAGATCTGCTCTCTCCTCACCTGGGGATTCAGATCTGCCCCCAAATGCCAGTTAAACAAGGCCCCAGCGAGCAGGAGGCAGAAGCCAAGCGGTCCCCTGCCACGCCATGTACCCCTCGTGGGGTCGGACCGCACGACCCCCAGCCGAGAGCGTGCCGTTGATGCGCGCCCTCTCGGGAACCAGCCCAGTGCCCGGCACCGCGTCTCTTCTGCAGGACTCGCCGTCTTGGCCTCGGGGCCTGACAGCTCCCAGGATGCTCAGTTGAATGGGAACACTCCTGCAGTTCACGCTGGCCTTGCACACTAAAGCATGAAAATGGGCAGTTTTGATGTTCAGAGCCATCAGGGGGAGTTAGACACCTTTGACCAATTTTGCTTCGAGGTTTAGGAGGCTGGTTTGTCAGCGCCAGGAGACAAGTTTCTGTCTGGGAGCAAATCTTTCTGGACATAAACAGTTTCTCCAACAAATGACTCTCTCTGGGTACTCCTGTTATCAGGTGTATGTCTGATCATATTTAGTTAACAAACGTTGAGTCTCCTGCTGTTTCGGAATCATAGGAACTTGAAACTGAAGGAATTTTAAAGACCATCTAATCCAGCTTTCATAATCACAGGCCTGGAAAGGAAGAACCAGCCAGGCTGAGTCTGCGGCTTTCCCTTATGCCTCTGACGATATATTCTCACTGTGTTATAGGCCTCTGTAGACTTGGTTTTCTTGCAGACTAAAACCTAAATGGCTTAGGTATTTTTCAGGCATATCACTGGAGAGCAGATAAAAGAGCCAGTAGGAGTTTGTGTGTCTGAGCCGCCCTGTGGCCACCAGGTGGGGTCCGTCCCCTGGAGCCCAGGGTGTGCGTGGGGTCTCCCAGCTACGCAAGGCTGTGGCTGGCACTCGAGTAATGACTCCTTCCTCATCCTCCCCCATCTGAACAGGGTCTTCCTCTAGGTTGACAAAGCCCAAAGAACCATATAGAGGGGAGGGGGAAAAGAAAGATAAAAACTCCAAGTTGTGGGAAGCTTGTTAAAGCTTGTGGCAGAGTCCGAGGGGGACCCCCAGGCTGTGCTGTGATGTAACCGTCTTGTTATCCACGTCTGGTGGTTTTGCAAAAGCAGTTTTCTGCCTGTATTTGTCACAGAGTCACTGTGGCCATGCAGGTGTGCACCACCTGTTACAGAAGATAGTTCCAGGAGCATCCTCTCATGCAGCTCCAACAGGCCTGTGCCATGGCCAGGTGTCCTTGCCCTGGCCTCCCTGGCACTTTCTTCTGCAGGTGCCAGGGAGGGGCCGGTTTGACATGAGGAGGTTAAGAGATCCATTTGGTTCTGGATCCTCTAGGGTTACTGGGGGTTTGCTGACAGATCCTTTAAGTAAGCCTTCACTGACCTTCCTGCCTATTGGCAGGCACTTCTGAAATTAAAACTGCATCACCTTTGCCCTTTGTTACTTTTAACAAGCAGCCCTCAGCTACCTGGTGTGCAGAGCCAGTTAATCTCTCCTACCCTGAGGCTGCTGTGGTGGTCCCCGTGGTCAGGGAAAGGCACGAAAGAGCCTCCAGGACGCTCTGGCACCTGGTGGGTCATTCCCAGGGCTGGAGGTGGTGGCAGCTGCAGAAATCCTGCATGAGGCCAGGTGCGGTGGCTCACACCTGTAATCCTGGCACTCTGGGAGGCCGAGGCGGGCGGATCGCTCGAGATCAGGAGTTCAAGACCAGCCTGAGCAAGAGCAAGACCCCGTTTCTACTAAAAAAATAGAAAGAAATTAATTGGCCAACCAAAATATATAGAAAAAATTAGCCGGGCATGGTGGCACATGCCTGTAGTCCCAGCTACTCGGGAGGCTGAGGCAGGAGGATCGCTTGAGCCCAGGAGTTGGAGGTTGCTGTAAGCTAGGCTGATGCCATGGCACTCTAGCCAGGGCAACAGAGTGAGACACTGTCTCAAAAAAAAAAAAAAAAAGAAATCCTGCATGCTTCACAGGGAGTGAGGCCTGTAGTGTCTGGGTCTGCTGTTTCAGGTATGGGTGTGATGAGCTCTGTTTGCTGCATGTGGATGGCGATTTTGTGGTATTGCTCAGAGACCAAGGATGAGCTCCGAGGGCTATAGGGCCTCTCGCAGGACCAGAGCATCTTCCACCAACGACCACCCACGTGCCCTCCTCAGATCCGCAGTCACCTACCCGTACAGCTACTGTGAGAGGTAGGGGTGGCTGCCCTTTTACAGAGGACAAAACGGAGTCCCAGAGAGGCTGTGTAACTTTTCAGAGCCACGTGGCTGCCAGGTGACAGCCTAGGATGTGTATCTGGGTCTGCTGCTGCGTCCCTGCCCCATGGCAGTTGCACTTAAGGAAGGCCGTGTTGCAGCTCTGCACGAGGCCGGGAGGGCCTGGGCACTTGTGCAAGTCAGGCCTTACAGGGCAGATGCCTAAAGGGAAACTTCTAGAAGTGTCCTTGGATTCTGTCCTTGGTGACAGAATCTGGTGGGAGACAGACACAGTAGTTCTCAGCCCAGCCCCTCTGAGGAGCCTCTGCCACTCGGACCCTTCCCCGACCTCACTCGAGTCTAGATTATCACCGGTGTCCTGGCAGCTTCTCAGCAGTGGCAGGAAGATGACTTTTTCAGTTCTTAAAACCCACGGTCCTCCAGGTGGTGCGTGGAGAACACGGTGCGAAATGGTGTATATGTTACACTACCCCTGTAATGACAGGAGAGGATAAAAATCTGTGCTCACATTTGCTTGTATTTGTACAGACAGACTCTGGAATGATCCACAGACCTGGCGAAAGGCACAACCTTGGGCTGGGAGGTGAAGATGGGAGTGGCTGGTAATGGGTTTTGGAGATCTGAGGAGGTGACGAAAATGTTCTGGAGTTGGGCAGTGGTAACGGTCACAGGACTCTGTGACATACTAAATGTGTGAACTCTGTGGTAGGTAAGCCACGTACCCCATGACATCTCAATCCAGCTGCTTAAAAAGTCTTCTCAAGAGAGTTGCGTTGCTTTGAGCCTCTGTGTAGCCACTTAACACACTGGCTGCCTCACTAGGGAAGAGTTTTCCTTGGGGCCACGGCGTTTTATTATGAAAATGGAATGAAAACTTTGAAAACAAAACGATCCTAATTTAATGAAAAATTTGTTATTTTATATTGTTTTCTGGTTTTTTCCCAATAAAAAGTAACATAAAAACTTGAAAATTAGTAATGTAAAAAGTAATGTGAAACTTGAAAATAGTTCACAGGGGTGATGTTTTTTTCTTGAGTTGTCAGGCTTAAGTGTAATTTAAAGGTAAACATAAATAGAAAAATGAAATTTATTGCCTTCTATTTGTTGAATCCACATTTTTAGAATTAAATTGTCAACATTATTTGTAACAGTTAGAACATCAACAAGTTATATTTTCAGGAACCACCTGCAGGGTTTTGCCCGGGTTTTGCTCCGTGAGGCCCGGGCTCAACAGCAGCATGAGTTAAATACAACTCACCCGGCAGTTGATGTGTTAACCTGGTTGAGTCCCTCCTGGGCTTTACCTCCCGCTCTGGGAGAGGAGAGAAGGGCCTGAGACTGATGGGGAGGCCCAGGGGTCACTCTGAAGCCGTGTCTCTCTACCGGGTCTGTGAGCCAGGCAGGGAGGCCAACCCCGTGAGCTGCCACGTGCTGTAAGTGAGGAAGAGAAGATGGGGTTAGCGGTCCTCTTGGCAGACTGGGAGGAAAGGGGGTGTTTCGCCACCAGCATTCCATTCTGGCCTCTGGGGGAGCTGTGGAAGCACGTGCCCGGTGTCCTCCGTCAGGAAGGGCTCGTGTCGTGTTTGCCTTGGACTCAGCCTGCTGTGCAGAGATCCGGTCCCACGGTGAGGGCGGGGCAGTGGCCCCTGCCGAGTCCAGTCCGGCGAGGCCCTTGCTGGCGTCCCCAGGCTCCTTTGCGGGCTGCTGTGAACTCCTTTGAAAAGAGAGAAGAGAGCAGTTGGTTTGGTGCTGGCAGGGTCTGGGCTTGAATGCCGGCCATGGGAGCTGCTCAGGGAGGTCTGCCCTAAGTACGGGCTTCTCTGCCAACAACTATTTTTGGTTGTTTCGATTACAGTTGTGCGTTCTGGTAACCACTGTAGTCTCATGTAAATACAGGCTGAATCACAGCCAGGCCACGGGGGCAGGTCTGCAGTGGGAACAACACATGGCCAGCCCCGAACACAGAGGTGACAGGTGGCCCAGGTCAGTTACTGCTGCACAGCAGCCTGTGACACACTGGAGCGGCCGCTCACACCTGAAGTTGCTCTTGTGCTCAGGTGTCACTCGGGAGGTGGGGAGATGAGCGTGTCCGGGTGTCGCCCAGGGGACATGGGGAGGCGAGTGTGTCCAGGTGTCGCCCAGTGGACCTGGGGAGGCGAGTCTGTCCGGGTGTCGTCCAGTGGACCTGGGGAGGCGAGCGTGTCCGGGTGCCGCTCAGGGGACGTGGGGAGGCGAGTGTATCCCATGCCCAGGGAACGTGGGAAGTGAGGGACTGCCTTCTACCCTGACTGCTCTGCAAGGTCCTCCCGAGGTCTGGTCTCTCCCAGGCCCAGAAACTGGCGAGGGGCTGCCGCCTCCTGAGCACAGACCCTGAGCGGCTGAGTGGGCCCTGTAACACCCGCTGGTCTCGGCAAAGCACGTCACACCTGGGGCTTCCTGCTCCTTGAGGTCGGCTGCCCAGCGCTTGCTGGAAAATACTCAGGCCTCCAACCTAAAGGTTTAGAGAGGTTTTAGTTAATTACAGACATTGTGATTTCTGATGATATTCCAAAAAGAGCAGTTGTCCTCGGCTGGCCTGAACGCAGCCCGAGGCGAACCCTGCGGGTGCAAGTGACAGATATCCCTACTGCTCTGAGCTCCCCTCTGGTCCCTGCTGGGAGCCTCCGGCACAGACAGCCTGAGAAGGTGGGCGAGCCTGGCAGAGTCGTCTAGACCTACCTTTCTGGCTTTTGACATTCACACCAGTGGCCGTAGCCTCTTTCCACTGCCAGACCCTGGTGTGACTTGGATGCCCCTGAGCTGCCGGGGCCACGGCTGCTCTGACGTGGCTCCTGGGTGCAGGGAAGCCTGGGGTCCCCCATGCTGCAGGAAGGGGCAGGAGTCCTGGGGTCAGCAGGCAGAGTGGACGCCCAGGAGCAGGAGCTCGAGACCAGCCTGAGCAAGAGCGAGACCCCATCTCTACTAAAAATAGAAAAAATTACCCAGGCGTGGTGGCCCATGCTTGTAGTCCTAGCTACTTGGGAGGCTGGGGCAGGAGGATCGCTTGAGCCCAGGAGTTTGAGGTTACAGCGAGCTGTGATGATGCCGCTGCACTTCAGCCTGTCTCCAAAAAAAAAAGCTTTATTGGGACGTAATTCAGTGTCCAACCATTTAAAGTATCCGATCCAGTGTTGTTAGCATGTTAACAGAGTTGTGCAGCCACATTTTCATCACCCCAAAAGAAATGTCTGTAACCGTTAAGTGGTCTCTCCCTGCCGCCCCATCTCTAGCCCTCTAACTTGCTTTCTCGTTACTGATTTCCCGATTCTGGACCCCGTGCGCAGATGGAGTCGTCGGGTACATGGTCTTTAGCACCTGGCGCCTTCCACGCAGCGCAGTGTCTCCAGGGTTCATCCTCACGGTAGCCTGTCAGAGCGTCAGCCCTCCTTGGGACTGATGTGTGTCCCGTTACCCCTTGTCACGGGGGACACAGCTGTTCCAGCTTTCGGCTCTCCTGACCATGTGCTGCGAACGTTCCCGCGGGGTCCTGGTGTTCAGTGCAGTCCAACAGTTCCTCAAAGGGTCTTGCAGAGGTCACCGCAGGGGGCGAGCGGACACCTCTGTCTTGTTGCTGACTCTAGAGAGTGTCCAGTGCCTCATCACTGGGTGTGACCTCAGGGTGTGACCTCAAGCAGGCATCCAGCCCTGCGATACTGAATGTCCCTTTAGTGGTGGCTTTTTGTAACTGCCCTGTATCTGGTTGAAGACCCAGTGTTTCCTTTTCACATGTGGGACTGGGTTATTAACTTCAGCTGGTTTGGATAAAAAAGGACCAAAGGAAATAGAGCCGTCGACCCCTAATGTGCTTACGAGGAGAAAGTTTGTGGAGACGAGGTAAAGTTCTTCAGCAGCGCCGTCACCCCGCGCACGTGACCTGGGTTGTGATTTTGGTCTGTGTCTGTGCGTGTGGTTTCAGCGTCGCCACGTGCTTGGCTCAGACTGGGACGTCCAAACCGACTCCTGACTCGGGGAATTCAAACCTCGTAACACAACTTGATGTAGAGGATGTGTTTGTTGTATTTTCCTTTCTTTTTCATTTGAAAGTTGTATAAGAATCGCTGAGGCTGGTTTTGATAGAGAGAGACCACTGCGACTAGTTTTGCTAAATCCGTACCTTTGTGGTCTGGGAGTGGCGGCTGCCGAGGCCAGAGGAATGTCTGCGGGAACCGGGAGGGCGGCTCCCAGCCTGGAGGCCAGACGGAGCTGGAGCGGTTCCTGGTGAGATGGCATTGGAGAGAAAACAGCCATCCACCACCCCACGCTCGGTGCCGCGGCTGTGGCTGGCGCGTGGCCTCGGGAAGCCGTCTCTGCCGGAAACCCACTCAGCCGAGGGTCGTCTGGCTGCACGGGAAGACGACGGACCCTGGTGGTGGTTGGAGCTCCTGGGAAGACACAGACTGTTTGGCTCTGCATGTGGCTTTTCTCTTCCCAGTCTCATCTGCAGCTTGTGTGCAGAAACCCTTTCTGTGGCTTTTGTCTCTCGCCGGCTCCCACACTGCTGGGCGCCTTGCATCTGCCCTGACTGTCCCACAGCCCGAGCGCTGAGACTGGGCCTCTGGCTTTCGGGCTCGAGTCCTCTTTGTTGGTTAAGAGGGCGCCTCTGGCCACTGCTGTCAAGAGGCCCGTGGTAGAGGACGGGCCGTGGCCCTCGTGAGACAGAGGGGCTGAGAGGGCTTCTGGCTGGCACGTGTGTTGCTTGCTGCTTTTTGACACGTGTAGCTTCAGCCAAACACCCAGCCCCACACCCAGAGCTGAAAAATGTAACTGTGCTGGGCGCAGCGGCTCACACCTATGATCCTAGCACTTTGGGAGGCTGAGGCGGGAGGATCGCTTGAGGCCAGGTGTTTGAGACCAGCCTAAGCAACAGTGAGACCTCGTCTCTACAAAAAACACAAAAATTAACTGGATGCGGTGGCATGCGCCTGAGGCAGGAGGATCCCTGGAGCCCAGGAGTTGGAGGTTGCAGTGAGCTGTGATGAGACCACTGCACTCCAGCCTGGGCAACAGAGCGAGACTATCTCAAAACATATATAAATAAAACTATAACATCGGATTTAAAAGGTTTCTGGAAACATTTGTTCTGCCCATAGTAAGAAGTTTCAATTTTTGAAAGACAAAATGTGAACTTTGATAAGCCCTGCAAACACACCTTGCACAGAGAACTGTGGTGCAGGGGGTTGGGTTTAAGGTTGTTTCCACCTCCCAGGTGGCTACCAGGTGACTGAAGAGTGTTTGCTGGAATAGTGCCTTTTTTCCCTCTGAAAGCTATTTTTATGCAGTTTTGTGTTTGTTCTCAGAATAATTGGGCCAAAAATATTATCTTAAAATTTTTGTAGTGTGCATTTTCAGATATTATTGGAAATAAATTCAGAGTTGGGGAGGCACCACATGGGAAGATTGCTTCCTCGGCCATCAACAAGCAGACAGATAAAAGTATTCATTTTTTTATTGGTAAAAGCTAACAGTTTTCTAAGAATAGTGCCAACATCTTGGGTAGACGTGGACCCTGTTCTTCCAGCTGTCACACCGTGGCTGTCCATCGAGTGTTTGCCTGTCTCTCCTTGGGGTCTTGGATCGGGGTTGCTCTCGGTGCAAGGGGGTCAGGTGGGTGGTGCTGGCCTGGGGGTGCTGTGTCTCTGGGTTAGGGTTTGGGTCAGAGGCAGCCCAGGTGATCACAGGCATTTCAGGAGTAGGGACAGAAGTTCAAGTTCAAAGACGATGTCATGGTTCTGGGAGAGTCTAATAGCTGGGGTGAAACCCTGCTTGGGCCCTTCCCAGCTTTGCTGCTTTCTGCCTCAGTTTCCCTTCTAACAAAAGGGACTCCGCTTCTCCATCTGAAACGTGTGTGGATCCCGCGAAAATGCAGATTCTTTCGGTGGGGCTGGGCTGATTCTGCGTGTCCCGAGCACAGGCCAGACTGGGCAGCAGAGCTCTGAGTGCCCTTCCCAGGTGCCTGCCCCACACTCGCGCCCCACACCTGGGGGAGTTATCAAACCCCCGAAGGGAAGGGAAGGTCCAGGCTCCTGGCGGGGCTGGCGGGCAGGCACAGCCTCCTGATGAGAGGGTGAGGAGGGGACACCTCTGTGTCGAGAAGGGTAGTTAGTCCAGGTCTTGCTGAGTCTGGGGGCAGAGACGGAAGGTTTCTCCTTCCCTCCCCTTGGGACCGCTCTGTGTCACCAGCTGGCTGCAGCGCTCTGTGGGAGGAGGGCTTTCCTGTTGCCGCAGCGGCATCTCATTGCTCCCCTGGCGGCTTGAGCGTATGACACACAGCCCCAGCACACTGGGTACCCTGGCGCCCACCCCAGCCAGCGTGGCATCAGGACCACAGGCTCCACAGTCGTCCCAGCGGGGGCATTAGGTGACACGGCCAAAGGGCTGGGGACAGATGCCGCCTCTCCCATCCCCTGGGGTGTCTAACTGGAACCGCTGGCATGCTTGGGGCAAACACGGGTCTGGTCTCGGGCAGACCCGGAGGTCTGGTCCTCAGGCATCATGGCCTCTTGGACTGAACCTTCTGGGCCTCCTGCCTTCCTGCCCACCAAGGCTGGTTCCCAGGTTAGAACTCACCTGTGACAGAGTCAGTCGCTGTGGCCTGGGTACAGTGCCATGGCATCGTCACAGCTCACTGCAGCCTCCAACTCCTGGGCTCAAGGGATCCTCCTGCCTCAGCCTCCCGAGCAGCTGGTACTACAGGCGCCACACATGGCTAATTTTTCTATTTTTAGTAGAGACAAGGTCTCACTCTTGCTCAGGTCTCAAGCTCCTGAGCTAAAGCGATCCTCCCACCTCGGTCTCCCAGAGTGCTGGGATTACAGGTGTGAGCCACCACACCCGGCCATCAAGTTACAACCCATGTTTTCGTGGAGAGAGTGTGCATGAGATGTCAGGCAGGCCTTGGAACAGCCAGATTCCATGGGAACCACCTTCCCACCTGCTGGCCGTGCATGAAGCAGGGGTTCTCACACCAGCACCGCTGACGTTTTGGGCTGGGTAGTTCTTTGCTGTTGATCAGTGCCCCGGCCTGCACCCTCTAGGTGCCAGCAGCACCACCCCCAGCATGACAACTGAAATGTCTCCAGACCTCGCCACGTGTCCCTGGGGAGAAGCAGGGGGTACGTCTGGGCAGGCTCTGTGTGGTGGGGGTCTGCAGGCTGAGGGTCCGGCCCACCGCAGAGCTGCATGAGCTCAGGTGTCCCTGGGGTCTCATTGCCGGGTGAGTGTGCACGGAGGCCACTGGCAGGAGCCGGGTCAGGCCTGCGTCCTGCAGAGGGCGAGAGTCCCGGTGGCACCCCAGTCACTTCACAATGTAATAGACACAGAGACGTTTGAAAGCAAGATTGTCCTTCTGGAAGCATCCAAGGCAGCTTTGTGTCCAGCCAGCAGAGAGCAAGAGCCCCAGAGGCTGCCGGACAGGTCTGCAGAGGCCCAGCAACGCCTCAGGGCACGGACCACAGACCGGGGGTCTTCCCGCTGTATGGGAGCCTGCGTGAGGCCGGACCCCCCAACCCCAGGAAGAGGGAGGTGCTTCCCCCGGTGCTGCCTGGAGAGCCGCCGGCTGTGTGCCCACTGTGGCACAGCTGCCCGTACCCAGCCGGCCTGCAGCCGGGAACTCCCCAGGCAGGAGCTGTGGGTCAGTGCACCTCCTCCCCCTCAGCCACCTGGGTTGCCAGGATGAGCTCACAGCCCCGACACCAGGGCCGTTCCCATCCCGGCCCCGAGGTGCCCGCTTTCCCACAGGGTACATACCTTTCCTCTCCCGTCTCTGTGGCATCCTGAGTTCTCATTGCTGCCAGGGGCACCGCATGGCTGCTTCCCTAGACAGGCTGCAGCACAGCTCTGCGAGCCGGGAGCCCATGGGGCCAGCCTCGGAGACCCGAGCTTGGTGCAGCTTCAATAGTTCTTGGGCCAAAACATAAACAACTTTAGGGTCACTTGAGTTTTGTGTTACCCAAGCCACTTGCTCTGATAAATAGGTATCCTGGCAAATTTCTCACTCTGTACTCTTGTGGGGAGACGGTGGCCACCCTAACCCTAACCCGTAGCCTCGGCATGGGCGTTTGTCACTGTGCTCACTTAACCGTGGAGGAGGTGAAGCCCCTGCACGGTGCCCAGGCCGCGGGCCAGGCACACAGGCCACGGGGAAGGGCCCACACCCGTCGCAGAACCTGCACTCTCAACATCTTGCTGCGTGTCTCCTGTGGACTCAGAGTCTTTGCAGGGAACGGCCGGTTGAACCTGGTCCCGGAGGCAGAAAGAGATTCTAAAGCAAGACCTTGGTGAGGGAGGCGGTGGCGTTTCCTGGGGGCTCCCCTCTCCTGTCAGCCTGTCTGCGGTGGTTTTGGGGGCCAGTGACGTGCCGAAGGCAGGACACACCCTGCGAGGGCACGGTGTGGGCGGAGGGCATGTAGCAGCTCGTGGTGTGCATGCCAGCGGCCGGGTGAGCTCACCCTCCCATGGCCTGGCAGAGTGTCAGGCTTGCGTCACAGGGACTCACCTGGTGACTTCAGCTAGCTCCGGGGTATTACTGAGTAAAAACCATTCCCCCTGCAGCCGACCACAGGCCCTCCCTGTAGCGGCGACAGGGACCACAGCACCCAGGCTTGGCCGCGGGCACCCTGCCTGCGGCCAGTGGCCTGGGCGCTGTGGGGGGTCTTTGTAGGTGCTTATGACGGGCCCCCCTTCTTGGGGCCTTTGAAAGCATGTGAGGAATGGGACATGGTTGGTGCTGGTGAGCGCCTGTCCCTGGGCTCTGTGCAGGATGCGCCCCGTGGGTCGTCTCCTCGCCCTGAGCCCCACCCAAAGCAGTGTCCTCCGCACCCAGCCCCAGCCCGCCTCACTGCCGCACTCACATGGCCAATCCTGTTTTCCACCGTGCACCGTGTAGACAAGATGCCAACGCAGGTGGTGCTCCCCCAGACTCTGCGAGCCCCACCCTCCCTTCCCCACAGGAGCCATTGGGGTTAGGGGGGCCCAGGGCTGGGACGTGGTTTGACCAAGGCGTCCCCAGGGTGACGGTCCCTGGACGGGCTGCAGGCCTGCGCCTGTCTCCTGCTCGCCGACATGGGGAGTGGGCGTGGGGGCTGGGAGCCGGATTATCCAGGGACGGGGACTGGGGGTTCTGTGGAAGGAGGGGCACCTTGGCAGGAGTGGGGATGAACTGGGGGAGGGGCACGGCCGTGAGGAGTGAGACCCCGTCCCCCTGGGGCAAGGGACTGACCCTCTGCGGCGAGGGAAGTTGAGAGTTTTGTTGAGATAGCCAACGCTTCCCCTGGCAGTGGCTCCGCCTGTCCAGGCGGCCTCGTCTCGCCCATGGTGGGTGGTTTAAGGAGCCACCGCTACACCTCGTAAAATCGAACACGCGAAAGAAAGTCACGGTCTCTCGTCCATGGTGGGATCACTGTCTTGGCTGTGATTCTATCCCGTGCACGTGTGCCCGGGTGTGTTTCCTGTTTGTTTTTAGGGCTTGCGAAGAGCTATTTACAAAAGTCATGTCTGCCTGTGGCCGCCACGGAATCCTGGGAGCATCTTCCGCGGGTGCAGCTGTTTGTCCTGGGGGAGCAGGGCGTTCCCTCCGAGCCCTGCGAGAGACTGGAGGCCCACGGCAGGCAGGAGGGAGCGGCGTTTCTGAAGTCTGACTTGTGCTCTTATCCCTCCCTGTTTCTTCCTTCCAATCCCACGGCCCTTCTCGCCATCTCAGGCTGACGCGGGGCCTTCCTCTCGCGGGTGGGACGCAGTGGGACCTGAGCTTCAGGATCAGCTGCTGGCCTGGGGGCTTTGGGCTTTTTTTGTTCTGTAAAATTTTGAAGGGAGTAGGAAGCGTAGCTTGTAAGTTGTCACTTACTTGGGAATTAAGTCTGGAGTCGGGATAGGGAAATGCCGGTTGTGAAAAACACATCTAGGTCCCCAGTGTGTGGTGAATGTGGCCCCCCCCCCCCCGTCTTAGTGCTGAATTCTTCCAGGCAGGGACACAAGGACAAGGTATGTGCACCCCATGAAACTGCCGGGTTATCTGCTCCAAGTCCTGTTTGTCACGGCCCCTCACCAGAGTCAGGGGTGCCACGGCCCCTCACCAGAGACCAGGCTGGCCACGGCCCCTCACCAGAGACCGGGCGTGCCAGACCTCAATCTCAGACTTTCCAGCCTCCCAGACCGTGGAGTTTTGGCCCGAGCATACTAAGACACACAACATGTTCACTTTTCTGTAACAAAACCGTGATTAGAGTGTTATTTATGCATTATCTGTATACAGGTGTTTTAAGTTGCTGTAAGAAATCTGGGAAAACTAGACTCACAGGAAGGGGCGGGATGATGGGGGCTTTTCTTTTTGTTTATTTAGTCCACATAATCCAGTCTGTTTACAGTTCCATTCCCCACACACAGGGAGGCCGGGCCCATGTCCAGTGCTGTCTCCACGTATGGAACGGGTGAACGAATGTGCGGACAGATGTGCACAAACGGTGTCTTGAGTTTTCACTGTGGCAGAGACACGTGTGGCCTCTTTGCAGAGTCACTCAGCAGCCTCCAGTCTCCGTTTCCCTCTCTGTCAAAGGAAGGTGTCATTGGCCTCAAGAGCTGTGAAGACCTCGGAGGAAATGACTGGGGGCGTTCCTGAGGAGGGTGCCCTCCCCACATCAGCCTTTTGTTCGTGGACCTCAGGGACACAGGGCCTGGAGGGGACAGGTTTGGCTGTGGACTTGGTATGAAGGTGAGGGCTCCAGGCACAGGTGTGAGGTTTTGCGGGTGAGGGTGGGACATGCCCTTTTAGATGTTAATGCTGGGCCCAGAAGTGTCAATCAACTCGCCCAATGGCAGCGGCTGTGCAGTGTCTCAGGGCTTGGACCAGGCTTCCCAACTTTCCCTATAGTCTGAAGCCACAGAGCTGAGAAAATTCAGGCACCAGTGACCTACTTGTGACCTGGAAACTGAGCCTGGTTGAATCTCAGGCATTGCCCAGGACTGATGCCAGTCTCAGCAAACCCTCCAGGAACAGTTTCCTTTTGGCAGAGAAAGGTGTGTTGGAGGTAGCTTTATTTTTGCTTTGAGGTGCTTTCAGCAAAGAGCCATTGTTTGAAGGAACTCATTTAATAGAAAAAAGCGGTATCAGTTCAAGCTCTCCTGCCCCCTCTCCCAGGTGGCCCCGGCTCTGGCTCCTTCCCTGCAGCCTCGCCCCTCCTGAGCAGGCTGGTCTGGTGTCTGCCAGGACCCGCCCCCAGGACTTCCCAGTGTTTTCTTCTCCTCCGTGATAGACTTTCTCGGCAGCCCAAAGCAACAGGTTTCTGTCACACTCTCGTGAGGTTGGGGAACTGGTGGCTGAATGCGATGGATGTAATTTCTTAAATTAGGACTTCATACACTGGGTGGTGGTTCATTTTGCATCATGCTGGTTCCAGACGACGTCTGTTAATGCCTGGTGTTCAGGGCTGGACCACTTCTCCAAGGCAGACAGAAAAGTGCTCATGAGCTCGGGCCCAAGCCAGGGTGATGTTTCTGTTTTTCAAACCACAGCAACAGATGCTGTTGTTTGCTACTTGGAAATGCACAGGGACGTATGTGACTTTGGATTAGGCAATGATTTCTTAAATATTAACACCAAAAGCACAAGCAACAAAGAGATAAACTGGACTTCATCAAAATGGAAACTGTTGCATGTCAAAGGACACAATTAAGAAAACGAAAAGACATCCCAGAGGATGGAGGAAAATGTTTGTAAGTCGTGTACCTTGTATGGCACTTGTATCCAGAATATATAAGAATATTCACATCAAAAAAGGACAAACAATCCAATCGAAGATGGGCAGAGGATCTGGACAGAGTTCTCCAAAGAAGACACACAAATGAAAATACACTCAGCATCACTAGTCATCCGGGAAGTGCAAATCAGAACCACAGTGAGCTGCCGCTTCACACCCTCTGTGCAGGCCCCGTGTGTCCTGTTGCAGGATTTTCTCAGGGAGGGTGGAAATACACCCAGGGCGCCCTCCCCTCAGGGCAGCATGTGGCCGGGCCCTGACGGGGCCCTGCGTGGCCTTCCACAGTGATGCCAGCTGGTTGGAAGAGACGCACCAAATGTTGACGGCAGTAGCCTCGGAGGGAGTTACAGCTTTGGGGTTTTTTTTAAATTACTATTTTTACTTCCAGTTTTTCTATAGTGAATACAGATTACTGGGATTGATATTTTTAATAGAGGGAAGTATAACAATAGAGAACCAGCACCAAATGCTTCTTAAATGCTTCGAATGAAAATTTGAACTCTCTTCTGCTAATTCCTTTCCTGTCTCTCCTCTTGTGTCGGGATCAGGACTGTCCCCTCCCTGTCCTCAGCTGAGGCTGGCGGAACATTCCAGCGGCCAGTGCGCATACTGGACCTCATAGTACCTTAGTCCACCGTGCCCAAAAACAGGATGCAAAAGCAAGTATAGAATTACACACCACAGGGCTCCTTTCTCCCTGTGTTAGTAGAAACAAAATGTTGCTTAAAAGCTGCAGAAAACACTACTTAGGTGAAACTAGCACTTTGTGTGGGGTGGATTGTTGAGGTGTCCACACCTCGAGGGTGCGGGCAGCAGCGCAGTCCCAGCAGGGCCCTGGGGCAGGGGCCGGCATCTTCCTCCATCAGAATGTGCCTGTGGCCTCCAAACATCAACCTCGGTGACCAGGAGCCAGTCCTGGCCTTGGGGAGGGACAGGTTTGCTCTGGCAGGTGGGTCTTGGGTCCTTTCCTGCTGGGGTTAGTAACCAGGTGAACCCAAAGAGCCTCTAAAGAACACAGGTTGTGTCTCCTCCCAAAACCTTCAGCAGTTGATGCCTGTGGGGTGCCATGAGGGGCAGGTGCGCCTCCTCTGCAGGAGCCCGTGTTTGTCATCTGGTATTGTCCCTGAAGCAGTGTGACCAGGGAGGGCTAGGGGGACTGAACCGTGTGCACCCCCAGTTGTGAGCTTACTTTTCCACTGGACCCGAGGGGTTTCTCAGCTTGCTCTGGAGGAGGCCCAGTCCAGCGTCCTCCTGGAGCTCCAGGAGGGGCCACGTGCCTGGTTCAGAGCAGGCCACGGAGGAGATGCTGGCCGGCTCCCAGGGCAGCAGCCCCCACCCCTGGAGCCCCGGGGTGAGCAGGTGCCTGGCAGGTGGGGCGGCCGACAGGGAGACAGGCCCGTGGGGCTCCGGCTGAAGCCTGCCCAGTCCCGGTGATTTTAGCCACACAAGCCACAAATTTCCTTTTTCACTGGAGCTGTTCACTACCAGAAGATCCCAATGGATTCACTACCCTGCTTCTTATTCTGCACTTGCCTGGAGCCATTTCCTAAAAATGCATATTAGACTTCCTTCTTAACTTGAAACCAGCTCTGAAAAAAGCAACCGCAATGTTAGGACATACATTTAGCGCACATTTAGCCACTTCTTGGAAATATGTGGCCTTCTGTGTACCTTATTAAACCATGGCGCCCGGCAACCACCCTGTGCCAGAGCTCAGCAAATCTGGAGATTTTTGTCGCTCGTATGAAAGGTGGCAGAAACCCATGGCCAGAACGACATCCTCTCGTACCTATTTACTCTTCAAAGGTGGGGATAGAGCAGGGGCCCCTCGGGTGGGTCGCACCGACAGGGAGCACAGCTGTAAAGCTGCAGGGCAGACGTTCGTACTGGGCAAATCAGATCAGCTGGTGCAGCCGCAGGCGGCTCCAGGCCGTGTCTGGAGGGCGCGGCTGCCGGGCCTGGCGCTCTCATATTGTGTCGCTTTGAGCACCGCGTGGGCCGGGCAACTGGGGAGAAAACAGCAAAGAGACAGGTTTTACAGTTTCAAGACAGAGTTTGAGGGGAAGTTTTGGGATTTGCAAGGGAGTTTTGGGATTTCTTCTTAACATGTGGCACATTTTGATTTTCAGCTTACGTGGCACAGTTTGAAAATGTTGACATGTATGTTGTGTTTAGGAGTGAAAATCTTGTTCTGGCTTGCGTTTTGACCCAGCGGTGCAGTTGTGGGGTATCTCCTGTGTGTGTCTGCGTGCTGTTTAATTATGGGCAGGGAAGCGATTTCCTCTGCATTGCGCTTGGACTGGAGGCGCTTCGGCGGCCATGCCGCTCTGACAGCTGCCGTCTCCCGTGTGGTGTGTCGCAGCGACGCCACCGAGAGACTGAAGGGCACGTTCTCTCATTCTGCTTTCCTTTCTCATTAATATTATCTTTTAAACCTTCAGCCGTTGAAGCTGGCCGCCGTCTCACTTGTACGCGGGTGAGGCTGTGGCGCGTGGCCCAGGCAGTTCTTCCCGATGCCACAGGCTCCAGTGCCGATAAGTAGGAGCTTCCTCCCCCTCCGTGGTGCCCCAGAGTCGACTGTTGGATCCGGAGAGGGTCACTCTAGGTAACGAAATATCGACTCAGAATGAGGAACCTCGTGAGCAGGGGGAGCCAGAAAGACCAGGGCTTAGGGGGCAGGTTGCAAAGGACATAGATCACGAGGGCAGCTCAGAAGCCCCGATGTCGGGTTCCACAGACGAGCACCCTGGGGCAGGGGCCTCTGGCCGTCCCGAGCCTTTGCCAGTCTTGTGCTGCCCTGGGGGGCTTCTGTCTGGGCTCTGCAAGCCGGCACTTCCCCCGCCGAGCGGGGGCCAGAATCACACAGAGCCCCGACGGCGAGGCCGCGAGTGGTGGCTTTACCTCCACGCGGCTGCAGCAGAGACAACTGGGCTCTCGGGGCGTCTGGTCAGGGGGCAGGAAGGCTGGCAGCAGGTGAAGCCGGCCCGGGCGGCGTGGGCAGGAGGTGTGTCTCAGGCGGCTGCAGCCCTCCCCCTAGAAACGGCTCCGTCGGGGCTGCCTGGGCTGGGACCCCGAGGCCGGCTCTCCTCTCTCCACACAAGGCCTCGGTCTGCCTTGCTGTTCCTGCCGCGCCGTTTCTTCGCGGTCAGCGATGGCGGCTGCGCTGCGAGCAGACACGCAGGCCATTCCTGTCACTGAGATCAAGCTGCGTGGATGGTTTTCCTAATTCGTTTTGTGGATGAGGGAGGGTGTGCGGGGCCCCAGCACACGCCACGCTGCTGAGGGCCGCCGCGGCAGACCGCTCTGCACTGCACAAAGCGAGTGCTCACAGGGGTTGCCCTCCGACCTGGGAATTGACCGTGAGGAAACGGCCAGACATGCGCACCAGCCGCCGCTCAGGGTGTCACCTTGTCATCGTTTGTCACGCTGACAGTGAAGTCGTCCAACAGTGAGGGTTGGCTAAGTGCATTACGGCAAATCTGTGCACTGGAGTCTCACGTCGCCACTGACAGTGTCTCAAAGCAGAGTCTTTATGGGGCAATTTTCCTGATCTACAGGATTGATGAGAAAAGCGTCGTATCGAACGTGCTGTGTGAGCTGCACAGGAACCGTCCCAGGCCAGTGTGGTCGTCCCGCAGGGCGGGGAGCCGGGATTCCACGTCGCTGTGCACACAGCAGGGACGCACGCACTGAGCGCGTAGCCTTTGTAAAAACTGTGCTGTTTCAAACACAGCAACTGCAGAGAGAGCAGCGGGGTGTCCATCCACACGAGGGTTATTCAAAACTGAGGTGGAGTCGTCTGGGATCGGGCAGCTCCCTGGGAAACCCACTCCTACCCTGGGCTTCCCTCGCCTAAGAGCAGATGGGTCACGGTGACAGCGGCGTCGACTTCGGGTTGGCCACCGAGGACGCCACACAGCAGGGCGGGAGTGTGAGGACAAACTGCCTCCTGTTGCTTGTGTCACTTCATCGCACTTTGCAGATGCTGCGTCTTTTACAAACTGAAGGTTCTCGGCAGCCCTGCGTCAGGCAAGCCCGTCGGCGCCATTTCTCCAACCGCCTGTGCTCACTTCCTGTCTCTGTCACATTTTGGTAATTCTTGAAATATTTCAGAATGTTTCACCATTGTTATAATATCTGTTACAGTCGTCAGTGATCAGCGATCTTTGATGTTACTATTGTCACTGTTCGGGGCACCACGAACCATGCCCTTATAGGATGACAAACTTCATAAACGTCATGGTGCTCTGACCGGCTGTCCCCCCTTCCCTCGCTCTGCTCGGGCCTCCCTATCCCCTGAGACGCAGCACTACTGAAATCAGTCCTGTTAATAACCCTACAGTGAGAGGAAGAGTCCCACCTCTCTCATTTTAAATCAAAAGCTAGAAATGATGATGCTTAGTGAGGCTGGCCCCAGACCTTTGGGAGAGGTGGGTTTGACCAGTTCCCAGCCTTCCTCGTGGAGAGTCAGGGCCACTTCTCATACACATCAAGACATACACGATAAGAGTGGGTTTTGTAATATTACTTAGAAAATCTTTAGTTTGAAAACTTACGACTGTCGGAGCTTCATAGGATCAGACTTCTATTTCCCGTCTTGTTGAAGATGTGTTGAAATAGAAATGGGAGAAGAAAATACAATTTGAGTGAAAACAGGGTATGGGGAGAGGGTTGGTAGACATTTGCCTAAAACATGTATCTCCCTGAATTGCCTATTTTGTGGAAAATATAAGATTTAACATGTTGCTTGAGAAAGAAGCAGTGACAATTTTGCTCCTGTAAGAACAAAGGTATTTTAGGAACCAAAGTCTGGTATTTTAGGAATGGGGCATTCTTTAGAACAAATTTTAAGACAGTTCGGAATTTCTGACTAATAAAGTCCATATGCAATAGTTTATATTTAAAAAGATGTCAGAGAAATGGGTCGCGTAGAAGCCGACAGTGCTGGTCTGATGAACCTGAGCCTCCGCTCTCTGTGTGCCGTGGCGCTGCCCTCCACGCCCGCCCTCCACACACGCCACTCCTTCACGCTCAGGGTTAGGGTGAGGAGCCCACACGCCGTGGAGGCTGGAAAGGGGGTCACCAGGGAAAGCTGCTTGGCACTCCCACCCTGGCCTCCCTCCTCCACGCAGGGCCTGTGTGTCCCCCACACAGCCGGCCCATTGCCCCTGCCTAGACGCTTGTTGGTCTTTCAGCTTAAACAGCTGCTCACCAGTGGCAGTCAGTGGACATGTTCCACAGTTCGTCCCTGGTCACCTGGAATGAGTCCACGAACCCACAGCACCAGTCTCACCTGCGCTCACTCGCTGGGGTCCAGAGCCTGCCTTGGTGCAACTCACGAGCCCCAGGAGGACGTGTTTCCTGCTCTCCCACAGTCCCCAGAACGCTCAGTGTGAGCCACATTCTGTGCTGTCCCTGAGGGGACAGGCGTGGCTCAGGGCACCTGTGATGCCACCTCCAGGACAGGGGCCTCTGCCCAAGTGCCAGGTCTATCTGGGAAGCCGCGAAGTCGCTTCCGCCTTGGCCGCACCTTGAAGGACCCCCCCACCCCCACCCAGGCTGTCCTGGGACCCCTGTGTACACGTGGCCAGAGGTACCGGCCTCGAGCTGGCTGCCCTGCCTGTCCTCAGCATTGCCGTGGACCATTGCACACACACGTGTTCACATGTGACATACTTTCAGGCGGGACCCACAATAGAGAACCTGCAGCCATGAGACCCAGGGGGTCCCACTTACAATTGCTCACTTCATTGCTTCGCTAGACCAGTGTCTTGCACAGAAAAGTAACAACTGTCCCTCACGTTGACAAGCTGGGCCCTAGAGGGTGTGGTTGGCTGTCAGAGCTTTGATTTGCTGACACTCCCTGGGAGCCACAGTCCCATGGGGGGCTGGTGTTGGAGGTGAGGCTCCAGCCAGCTCAGTGAAGGCGGCTGGTTGGGGCCCCGGTTTGCTGGGTCTTCAGGCATTTGCAATCGTAGGGTCTAAAGAGAGAGGCAGGTGGCGCAGGGAAGGGACTCACCCCTCCCCCGGGAACCGCAGTGATAACAACCCCCTCAACCAAGTAAGACGCATCGTGGGCCAGATTTCTGCCAAAGCTCGTCTCTGTGGTCGGCAGTGGTGGCGGGTTTGGGGGAAACACGGGCCTCTCCCCACCCGTCTGAACATCTCCACCAAGGACGTTAGGCAGAAAGGCAAAATCTTTTTAACAAAATAATAAGCTGCCTTTGAGCCATTGTGGGTTTTCTTCTCTGGTGACTAATTAGCACTGGTGGAGATGTGATCAGCTGCTGTCAGTAAACTTGTTGATGCCTTTGGATTCTAAGGAGGGAGGTGTAGGTATGTGTGTCTAATAATTGCCACCAACATTCAGACATTCATCTGGTACAGCTAGATACTATAATTTAAAACAGATTAACAATCTTAATGTTGAAAACTACAATATATAATAATAGCATGTTCAAGGAAGAATGTTGAAACTAGCATTGTATACTCCAAAAATCAGGATGATTAAGGAACTTGGAGACTGCCGCCTCTGTGCTAACATGCTTTCTGGGTGGAATTAATAGCATTTTGAACAAAAAAAATTAAGGTATGTCACTTGAAAGTCAGGGCTGGTGTTTGGCGTAACTTCCTGACTTGTGGTTACGTTGGGAAGAGGCTCACGTTTCTGTGCCTGTGTTGGCAGAAACTAAGAACGACACTCATGGGAGAACCTGCTCTCTCTGCAGCACGGACTCAGCGCTGCGGGACACAAGTACCGCACAGGTGGTCCGAAGGTGTGGGGCGCACAGGCCTCCTGCCAACTCTCTGCCTATCTCTAGAAAATCTAGTTCCAGAACTTTCCATCAAGGTAAGGAGTCCTGCTGCGCCACTCCCCTCACCTGGTGGGTTCCGTCGATGCCTCCAGACGGTGCCGCCTGCTTGGTGACGGGCAGTAGGGCGTCCCGGGATGCCAGAGGGACACTCACTGCCCCACGTCCAGGCCTCGGAGAGGAAGAGCAGACTGGTTCGTGGTCATGATGTGCTGTGTCCGTGCCGACGTGGCATGTGCTGTGGGCTGAGGCTGTGCACTGCTGGCGTGCCCAGCTTCACAAAGGGGGATGAGTCAGGCATTTGTGTACAGGTCCAGATGGTGACAGAGTGGCAGCTTTGTTAGTCAGGAGATAAGTGGAAATGATAGATTATGTGTTCTGAACTTCCTGGAGGTTAGTGATTCAACATCACTAGGGAAGAAAACAGTGACTACAGTTGTAGAAGCAAAGACATGCTTTGCAAGGCTTGATTTGAGGTTGGCTGGGGTCCCATGTGATTGTCGTTAGGTGGATGAACGAGGCCGCTCTCTGACCAGGACCCGGCGCTTCATCCTCTTGCTATGGACACAGCACTGAGCCCGGCACAGGAGCGAGTGGCCCCGTCAGGGCAGGAGGGGACCGAGCAGGGGCAGCACCCCCAGGTGTGGCATCTGGGGGAGACCCGTCCAGTTTGGACTTGGCCCGAGGGCGTCACAGTGGCTCTGTCTTGGGAGAGGCCCCTCGGGGCTGAGGAGCCCACGGAGGACAAACAAGCCCTGGGCCCTTCCTCCCCACTTGGTCCTGCAGCGCCAGCCTCCGCAAGGGGATGGTCCTCGCCCTGCTTTGAGTGTGGGGCGGCCATTGTGCAAAGGGGCTGTGTCCTTTCAGGACGCCGCTCGGCATGGGGCAAGCAGACTTCTGCAGGGGCTCTCTGGGCCATGGGCGTGTGCCTCAGGCCCTGCAGGCCCAGCTTTTGTACGTCTCTCCCCGGGTCATCTGGGGCTGTTGAGACCGTCACAGGATGGCACTCGGTCTGGAGCACAGGGCCTGGGCAGTCTGCTGCGCCCATGTGACGGAAATGGGAGCGAGCTGAGTCTTGGGGCTGCCCGGACCCATCTGGGCCTCCTGAGGCCTGTCGGGGGCAGGTGCCTTTGCTGAGATTCCGCTTTCAGTCTAGCGGGAGCCCACTCTGCCCCAGGCCCTCGGTTCATCCGCCCCTCCCCCCAGGTAGCGATGGCATTACCCCTCCCTGGACTCGCCTCACATCCCACAAATGTCCCGTCTCAGGCGTTTTCCACGTGGTCGTGTTTGAAACCAGATCTGTGTCTCTTTCTCCCATTAGCCTCGGGTCCTTCAGGACAGGGCCTTTACCCCTCATCTGTGTCCCCAACATTGCCGAGGAGGCACGGTACAGAGAGGCTGGGCACTGACCGAGAGCTGAGACCCCATTTCTATAAACAAAAGTACCGGCAAATGCATCCGTGCACATGTACGTGAACATGCAAAAAAGGGCTTGGCGGACACATACCCCGCTGTGGAGGTCACGCCTGGGGAGGAATATTGCGAGTGTAATGATTAAAAGGCATCTTGTTTCAGAAGCCCTTCTGGGCTGTGGAGTAGCCGATGACGACACGTGATGTGGCAACTGAGCCGGTCACCGGGTGGCGAGCGCTAAGTCATGCTGGCCCTGTGCCGACTTCGGGAAGACTGTTCTCACACTGGCGCACCCTGGCACCGTGCACGCTAACCCCGCTGCCTCCGGCATGCTCCGGAGCACGAGAGCCTCCTCGCTGTCTGGGCAGCCTCAGTCTGAGGGGGAGGCGCCATCCCGCACTGCCTGAGTGCTGCCTCGGTGGGGGCAGAAGCACGTTCTCTGGAGTCCTGTCTGCAGCTGCCAGTATTCCACCATTGCAGAGGGAGTCCTAGCGGGCTGCCTGCTTACCACACGCAGAGCCGGGCTGAGCCCCAGGCCGGGGGCTGCCTGGCACTCCTGTGCACTGTGGGGATTCCTGTAAATTAGGAGATGTGTTACATCTGCTTGGAGGGGACTAGGCCCAGAGAATTTCCTTGTGGATGGGTATTCCTGTCCTCCCTCCCCTTGGACTCGGCCTTCCCACCCACGCTGCTTGTAACAGCCACAGAACTGAGGGGAGGCTGTTACACTGGGGGAGTCGGGGCGGTTGCGGGGGACACTGGCCAGGTTTCATGAGCCACGCACAGGACCTCAGCCTCCCAGGGTGCCAAGCAGACAGATTCACTTGTCACATGGGGAGCAAGCCTTTCCATCTGCTCCTTGGAACGCCTTTCTTATAGAGCCTCATATGTCAAGAACAAAAGAGGCTTAATACAAAAACAATGAAACAAGGTATTTTTCTGACATGACAAAAGTGTTTTGTTTAGAGTTTCCAAACACTACCTGTTTCTTTAAAACTTTTAGACTAAGCTCCTTACAGTGTCTGTCTTGTTGATAAATTCTTTTGACTTCTGTTTTATTATGCAGCTGCCCAACTTTAGGGTAAAGTGTTCACACCTCCACAGGTTGGCGGGTGTTCCTGGGGAGGTGAGCAAGTGCTGCCCTGGGCCTGTGAACTGAGCAGGCTGGTGAGTCCCAGGGCCTCATCTGCCTCGAGGGGCAGTGACCCAGGGCAGGAGGAGGAGATGTCCTGGCCTTCCCGGCTCTGCTCCCCCTTCCTCCGCTTGTCTCCTTATCAGTTGCAGCCACAGATGCACTGTGTGATTCAGCTCCCTGCTGAGTAACACCTCCGGGTACAGTGAACTGCCAGTTAGCAAACACTGTGATTCGTGGGTGCTTACACACAGGAAGAAAAGAAGAAAGTATGAAAGGTCTGTCTTGTTCGTGATTAACCTATCACTGTCTTACAGTGGAGAGAGAAGAAATGTATAGGAGGATCATTTGGCGGACCCAGTTGGTAACTAAAGCAGCTCTCTGGCCCAGCCTCAGTGTCTGAGCCCTCCCGGGACCCCGCCCGACATAGGTTCTTGACCTTATTTTGCTGGGGATCAACCTGTCTAGTTAGAGTTGATTGTAGGGAGGTGATTGCAATTGACTTGGCCTCAAATGTTTGCCTGGTGCTCTCTGTTTGGACCAGCTGAGCCTGGGGTTGTGGGTAGTAAGACCTGGGTGAAACAGTTTGTAAGTGACTTCAGTGTGTGTATCAAATCCATTGAACACTCAACTGTAAAGAATTTATTGCAGGCTGGGCGCAGTGGCATGAGCCACTAATCCTAGCACTCTGGGAGGCCAAGGCAGGAGGATTGCTTGAACCCAGGAGTTGAGGTTGCTGTGAGCTATGCTGATGCCACGGCACTGTAGCTGGAGTGACAGAGAGACTCTGTCTCAAAAATAAAAAATTAAAATTCACTGCAGTGCTTAATGCCCCAGGTTTCTGCCAGGCCTCATACCACAAATCAGAGAGCTGTTGCAGGTAATTGGCAGGCAGGTAGCCAAGGCTTTCCAGGTGTTGGCAGTACCTGTTCAGCATTCTGCTTCCGTTGGCTGTGATGCACACCTCTAACTGCCCCTCTCTGTCCCAATCCAGAAGAGGCCGACCACTACAACTTCGGGGCGGGCACCCTGTCGAGGAAGAAGAAGGTGCTGGTGGCGCTGCGGGACGAGGGCCTGCGCCGGCGCGCGCACCTGGACATCAGCATGCCGCACGACTTCCGCCCGGTGTCCTCCGTCATCGACGTGGACATCCTGCCCGAGACGCACCGCCGCGTGAGGCTGTACCGGCACGGCTGCGAGAAGCCGCTGGGCTTCTACATCCGCGACGGCACCAGCGTGCGGGTGACGCCGCACGGGCTGGAGAAGGTGCCGGGCATCTTCATCTCGCGCATGGTTCCCGGCGGGCTGGCGGAGAGCACCGGGCTGCTGGCCGTGAACGACGAGGTCCTGGAGGTGAACGGCATCGAGGTGGCGGGGAAGACGCTGGACCAGGTCACGGACATGATGATCGCCAACAGCCACAACCTCATCGTCACCGTCAAGCCCGCCAACCAGAGGAACAACGTGGTGCGCGGCGGCCGCGCGGCCGGCAGCGCCAGCCAGTCCTCCGACGGCGCAGGCCCGCCAGCCCCCCACGTCCTGCAGAACTTTCACCCCGACGAGGCGGAGAGCGACGAGGACGCTGACATCGTCATCGAGGGGGCCATGGCGCCCCCGGCCCCCACCAGGGGCGCGCCCGCGGGCAGCCTCACCCGCACCAACGGCACCAGCCTGGTGCCCCGACGGCCGCGGGACGCGGCCCTGGACAGCTCGGGCCGTGAGGGCAGCATCCACAGACTGCTCAGCGCGCTGCGGCCCGACCCGCGCCACAGCCTGGTGCTCCCGCGCGGCGGCGTGGAGGAGCACGGGCCGGCGCTCACGCTCTAGCCGCGCGGGGCCCCCCAACCCGCGGGGTGCACGGTGGAGGAGCGCGGGCCGCGCTCATGCTCTAGCCGGGGGCCCCCAACCCCGCGCAGGAGACTGCTCCTAAACCTGTATTCCGGTTCTAAAGGAAGAAAAATAATTGTATACTTCATCCCCTCCTGTGCTCCAAAACCCTGCTCTTTATTTCAGCTTCTGGATAGAAAATAAAAACAGACTCTTTTTATAGAATTTCTCAACCAAACTTAAAACACACTTGTGCCCTCTCTCTAGAGTCATAGAAAACACCTGACCAAGTGCAAAAAATGCTTCATTTCTAAATTTTAGAAATAATTTTTTATATAAAGCTTTAAATTATTTTTAGATAGTCAAATTCATGTTTTTAACTTAACCCACACAAAAAATACCCTGCAACTTCACAGTATTTTCACCGTGCTTTCTGCTGACTCGCAGGTGAGACTGGTCTGCTAAGGGCCCATATGTGACGAGACTGGTTTTTAAGCACAAATGCACCCAAACCCGTAATGGCTACAGCCATGGAAGATGAATTTCAAATGTTCACGTTGCTTGTGTATAGTCATGTTTCAAAAAGCCAAATGGCATTGAGCTTCCAGACATCCCCGGGCTGCCCTCGTGACCAGCAGAGGCAGCACCCTCAGCCTTGGAGGGTGCATCTAATTTGTCACCTGGGACCTAAAGCCAGCAGAGAAGACGGATAAGCACTGCACACCTCTGGCGGGACTTCGGAAGCACAATCACTGGGATGTATGAGTTCTGTTATAGCTGTTTTGGAAAAACAAGGATATCTTTTTATAAGTCACAATTAATACATGCTCATTTTCATTTCTGGAAGATTTGGCCAGTGGTCAGCGTTCTCGCATTTTTAACTGTCACAAGTCACTTGGAACTTAGCGCTCTAACAAACAGGTAGCAAACTCATCATCACTTTGATCTAGTAGCATTTACATATTTAGTAATTTTAAAGGTTTATTCATGTATGATCCAATCAAATTTTATATTAAGTATGTTTTCTGTTTGAAGACAATGTTGGGGAGAAAATGTTACATTTATGCTTTGGGAACTAAAGTTTGACCAAATAAATCTTTCCCATAAATACAGGTAAATCCTTTCCTGGGTGGCAGAGCCTGAGCTGCTCCTGTGGGCAGCACCACCTGCTGGCCAGCGGCGGAACTGTCCTGACTTCGTGAAAGTTGGGCTGATAAGACGGGAAATGGTGCATTTTAACATTTAAATTTTTCTTGAATATTAAGTGAAAAGTACATTCTTTTCCTTTTGAAAGCTATTCTTGGACATAAATAGTTTTTTCTGAGTAATCGTGTCTTTCTGCACCTATGTTTGACTTTTTTATTTGTATGCAGTGGATCCACCGGCCCTTTGTCCCCTAAGCATGGGGAGGCCAGAGACGCCCTGAGTCTTGGGTGAGGGTCCAGTTCCCCAGCTTATGGGCTCTGATGGACTGTGAGAGCATCCTGTCTTAGTCAAAAACACTCCTCACTGCCGGGATATCGTACAAGTGTTATAAAGCCAAAATCCTAAGACTAAGTTACTATCATAAAGGAAATACTCTTTTACTAAGTTATTGCTGGTTATTGAAAAGTAACTGTCTGCTACCAAGAAGGAAAGTTATATTTCTTACCATGTTTTAAGTTGCTAGGCAAATGTGAATAATTTTTTAAAGGAAAAAAAGGCTCGCTCTCAGATTTGGATGCTATTATTCATAACTTTAGGAATTACAAACTGCTTGGAACAGCTGCTTGAGTGTATTTTTCTACCCAGGTCTGTACTTCTGCCATTTTCTTCTTAAAAAAAAAACTATGTTGTATTATGTATTAAAGTTTTCTTGGTTTTATATATCAGAGAATAAAAACTTTTTGGCTTTTGAGTTAAAATGCGTTGATGATATATTTTGGTTGTGTTCTAAGTAAGGGAGAATGTCAGATGACCACTTAAAAGGAAATGGCGCATTTATCAAGTGCCTATCATGCTTGATCCGCACACATTCTACACGAGGCAAGTGTTACTATTTTACAGATGAGAAAATGGGCCCAAGCTCAGATAGACAGATGACAGTCCAGAACCCTCTTTTGAAGTCCTTTTGAAAAAGCTTTTCTGAATGTTTCCTAAATACACCCTGGTTTGCAGAGTTTTCATTAACACCACCACTCAGACATTACTGAATGTATAGCGCACAGCCATCAAGATCCACTCACTCTGGCCAGGCGCAGGTGCACTCCTATAATTCTAGCACTTTGGGAGGCTGAGGCAGGAGGACTGCTTGAGGCCAGGAGTTTGAGGTTGCAGTGAGCTATGGTGATGCCACTGTATGTTAGCCCAGGTGACAGTGAGACCCTGTCTCCAAAAAAAACGCCAACTTAACCAAGTACAAATACTGAGATTAGCAGTGAGCACCAGTAGCTTAATAAGTACTCCTCACCTACTGAATCCTCATGACACCAACCTATGTGTAGCCTTTTTCAGTCTGCTGTTGGGGAATTCACATAGCTGGACAGTTGCCCTCAGAGCCTGTCGAGATGGGGCTGACAGGGAGGGATCAGGTGCCTTGGAAACTAGCTGTCAGGTTTCACAGCCGCACTCGTGGCAGAATGTGAAATGCAGGGCTCCTGTGTGAGCAGGGGCCACACACACCCGGCTGCCGGTGGCAGGGTTCCCTGACCTGGCCGTCCATGTCCCAACTCCTAGAGCTTGGAGCTGCTGGGAGGAGCCGGATTTCCAGCCAATAGTGAGACTCTGTCTGAGAATCAATGAGGGTATTTAGTATCTTACGGGTTTTGCACGAAATGATCACAGACAGGAAATGTATGGAGTCTTAAGCTGTGGCAGGTCACATAGGTATCTGGAAAGCCATGATTGTTACAAAACCCAAGAAATGTTCCAAGAGAAGGCCGTGCCTTCACCTCTGTCGAATGTTTTAAAACGATGCAAATATGAACCCAGTGTGATAAAAATGTCCCCTTTTAATCCTTGCATGAAAAAAATGATACTACAATGGATGACATTGTTTTGTTAAAAAAAAAAAAAAAAAAAAACACTCCCCCGCACCAGGAGTAAACTACTGTGAAGCTCTTTATGGCAGCACATTCAGTCGCACAGTCTGAACAGTTTAACCTACTACAATGACATGTGGCTGGACAGTCAGTTCCCAAATGCATGAAAATATCTAATGTGCACTCTTTCTACTAAAATACGAACCCACTTAGCTGACTTTCTGAGCTGGTCAGTGTGAGCTCTTGTTAAGACAGTGCCCAGCCCACCCAAGGCTCTGATCTGGAGATCTTGGGTGGGGCTTGGGAATTTTCATTTCAAACAAGTTCCCCAGGTGCTGCCACTGCTGCTGGCCCAGAAACTGCATTTTGAGGACCATTGGCTAATCCCTGCCTTAAAAATGGCTGTCAGGAAAATAGTGGGGTTTGCCTGTGTGCTTGGACTTGATGATCAAGGGCCCGTCCAACAAGCACATAGGACCTTCCTCTGGGGTGGCACAGGCAGGTCAATGTCAGGTAACCTGCATTTCCCCTGCTGTGCACAGACACTGTGCTCTCAGTTGCCCCCACCCCTGTGCGTCACCCCTTCCCCCCTTTCTCCTCTCTGCCTCAAACATCTACCTCCCAAAGTGTTCTCTTCTTCTTTTCTAAGAGGCGGGGTCTTTCTCTGTTGCCCAGGCTGGGGTGCAGTGGTGTGATCACAGCTCACTGGAACCTCGAACTCCTGCCCGCACCTCCCCGGGCGCTGGGGTTACAGGTGCCAGCCACCAAGCCCAGCCCCAAAGTATTTACTCTCGAAGACACCCCAAGTCAATATACAAATTCTTTTTTCCCTCTTTTCTTCCCTCACCTATGTTTTACTGTCCTTTATCCTCATGCAAAAAGAAACCAGAGCTTTTGGACATTGAGAATTTTTTTCAATATTGAACCATGTTTCTTAGGAGTAAACTCCTATTAGTAAAAAAACAAAATGATTCGACATTGCTCTTACAACCTTGAAAATGAGCACCGTTTTCCAGATTCACCTGCATAGTGAGCTTCGAACACAAACACGTCATTTCATGACCTACATCCTTTTGCCCTCAAGACAAAGTGCCAGGGAAGGTCATACAGACTGCGCTCTCAGGAGACTGTTGTCTGATCTCTCCACGTGGCTATCATGACTGGCTGGTCGGAACTGTCACTTCAGAGTCCAGCTCCATGCCCTCTGTAGAAGCCTAACCCTAACCCTAACCCTAACCTGAGCCCAGAGCGAAGCACATCCCACACGCATGAGCAGCACAGCGCCCAGCGTGCCTGTGTGACCAGCTGCCAAGAGCACCAAATACACGACAGGATCAGAACCCAAACAGCCAGACCGCAGAGCACCACAAATAAAGTGAATCAAAATCCAAAATCTTCCACACAACCAAACTGTGGAGACTGCCATTCCTGTAATGAGAGAATTAGAGTCTGAAATTACCTGCTCATAACCAAATGCAGAGAGGACCTACATACGCAAGAGAAGATCAGAGCCGGGCACTTACCTCCACATAACCTCACGTCAGAGAGCACCTCGTGTATGAACCAGAGCACCAGCGTCCAAACGCAACGTTCGATTAACCAGACTCCAAAGCCCAACACTCGTGTGGATGGGAGAACCGGTGTCCAAAACTACACACATAGACCCAGACTGCAGAGTCCACCGTCACATGAGGGAATGTCGCAGTCAGAGCCCCACGCCCACAACATCAGGCCACGTGGGGATGAGAACCCAAAATCTGTTTCCACGCACCCAGGCTCGAGAGAGGCCCAGACACACACAGGAGAAGGTCAGAGTCTTAGATTTCCCTCCAAGGCCCAGATGCAGGGAGCACCGTCGTGCAGACGTGAGGCTCATTTTCACATCGACTTCCGCACGGTGAGAACACAAAGAGCACAACTCACACAGATGATCAAGTCAGAATCCAAAAATACTTCCACACACACAACAAGGCGGCAGAGACTGCAAATCCTGTAGACGAAGGATCAGAACCCGAAATAGACTATTCCGTAACCAGACTGCAAGGGCACCCGTATGACAGTTGAGACGGACAAACCTGAGGTCTACTCCAATGGGAACAGACTGCAGAGATCAGCAGTCCTGTAGATAACGGGTCAGGAAACGAAATCCACTCTTCCATAACCAGACTGCAAGAGCACCGCTAGGACAGGCAAGAGGGACAGGCTGAGGTTTGCTCCCATGGGACCAGACTGCAGAGACCACAAGTCCTGTAGACAAGAGGTAAGAACCCGAAATCCACTGTTCCATAATCAGACTGCAAGGGCATAGCTAAGACAGGTGAGAGGAACAAACCCGAGGTCTGCTCCCATGGGATGAGACTGCAGAGACCAGCAATCCTGTAGATGAGGAGTCAGCACCTGAAATCCACTCTTCCATAACCAGACTGCGAGGGCATCGCTAGGACAGGTGAGAGGGACAAGCCCGAGGTCTACTCCCATGGGACCAGACTGCAGAGACCACCAGTCCTCTAAACGAGGAATCAGGACCTGAAATCCACTCTTCAAAAACCAGACTGTGAGAGCACCACTAGGACAGATTAGAGAGACAAGCCCGAGGTCTACTACGATGGGAACAGACTGCAGAGACCACCAGTCCTGTAGATGAGGGGTCAGGACCCAAAATCCACTCCTCTGTAACCAGACTGCGAGGACACCGCTAGGACAGGTGAGAGGGACAACACCGAGGTCTGCCACCATGGAAACAGACTGCCGAGACCACAAGTCCTGTAGACGAGGACTCAGGATCTGAAAACCACTCTTCCATAACCAGATGGCAAGGGCACCAATAGGACAGGTGAGTGGGACAAGTCCAAGGTCTGCTCCCATAGGACCAGACTGCAGATACCACCAGTCCTGTAACAAGGCGGCAAGACCGAAAATCCAATCGAGCAAACCAGACTGAGAGGACACCGGTGGACAGGTGAGAGGGACAAGCCTGAGGTATGCTCCCATGGGACCAGACTGCAGAGACCCCACCACTCTTGTAGACGAGGGGTCAGGACCTGCATCCAGTATCCATAACTGAACTGCAAAGGCACAGCTAGGACAGGTGAGAGTGACAAGCCCAGGTCCGCTCCTATGGGACCAGACTGCAGAGACCACCAGTCCTGTAGAAGAGGAGCCAGGACCTGAAATCCACTCTTCCATACCCAGACTGCAAGGGCACCGCTAGGACAGGTGTGAGGGACAAGCCCCAGGTCTGCTCCCATGGGACCAGACTTCAGAGACCACCAGTCATGTAGATGAGGGCTCAGGACACCAAAACCACTCTTTCATAACCACACCAAGAGGACACCGCTGGGACAGATGAGAGGGACAAGCCCAAAGTCTGTTTCCATGGGACCAGACTGCAGAGACCAGCAGTCCTGCAGAGGAGGAGCCAGGACGTGAAATCCACTCTTCCATAACCAGACTGCAAGGGCACCGTTAGGACAGGTGAGAGGGACAAGCCCGAGGTCTGCTCCCATGGGACCAGACTGCAGACACCACCCGTTCTGTAGACGAGGGGTCAGGAACTCAAACCCACTCCTCCATAACCAGACTGCAAGGGCACCAATAGCACAGGTGAGAGGGACAAGACCAAGGTCTGCTCCCATGGAACCAGACTGCAGAGACCACCAGTCTGGTAGGCGAGGGGTCAGGACCCCAAATCCACTGTTCCATAAGCAGACTGCGAGGACACTGCTAGGACAGGTCAGAGGGACAAGCCCGAGGTCTGTTTCCATTGGACCAGACTGCAGAAATCAGCAGTCTTGTAGATGAGGAGCCAGGATGTCAAATCCACTCTTCCATAAGCAGACTGCAAGGGTACCCGTAGGACAGCTGAGAGGGTGAAGCCCAAGTTCTGGTCCCATGGGACCAGTATGCAGAGACCACCAGTCCTGTAGACGAGGCGTCAGGACACAAATCCACTTGTCCATAACCAGACTGCGAGGACACCGATAGGACAGGTGAGAGGGACAAGCCCAAGGTCTGCTCCCATGGGACCAGACTGCAGAGACCACCAGTAGTATAGAAAAGGGGTCAGGATCTGAAATCCAGACTTCCATAACCAGACTGCTAGGGCACCGCTAGGACAGGTGAGAGGGACAACCCGAGGTCTGTCCCCATGGGACCAGACTGAAGAGACCACCAGTCCTATAGATGGGGACACAGGACATGAAAACAACTCTTCTATAACCAGATTATGAGGGCACCAATAGGACAGCTGAGAGGGAGAAGCCTGTTGTCTACTCCCATGGGAACAGACTGCAGAGACCACCAGTCCTGTAGACAAGGCGTCAGGACCCAAAATCCACTCTTCCATAACCAGACTGAGAGGGCACCGCTAGTACAGGTGAGAGGGAAAAGTCTGAGGTCTGTTCACATGGGACCAGACTACAGAGATCAGTAGTCCTGTAGACAAAGACTCAGGACCTGAAATCCATTCTTGCATAACGAGATTGCGAGGGCACCACTGGGACACTTGAGAGGGACAATTTCAAGGTCTGCTCCCATGAGACCAGAATGCAGAGACCATCAGTCCTACAGATGAGGGGTCAGGACACCAAATCCACTGTTCCGTAAACAGACTGCGAGGACACCACTAGGAGAGGTGAGAGGGAAAGCCCAAGGTCTGCTCTCATGAGACTAGACTGCAGACACCACCAGTCCTGTAGAGGAGGCGTAAGGACCTGAAATCCACTCTTCCATAACCAGACAGCAAGGGCACTGCTAGGAGAGGTGAGAGGGACTAGCCCGAGGTCTGCTCCCATGGGACCACACTACAGGGACCAGCAGTCCTGTATTTGAGGAGCCACGACTTGAAATCCACTCTTCCATAACCAAACCACAAGGGTACCTCTAGGACAGCTGAGAGGGGTAAGCCCGAGTTCTGGTCCCATCGGACCAGAATGCAGAGACCACCAGTCCTGTAGACGAGGCGTCAGGACCCAAATCCACTCGTCCATAACCAGACTGCGAGGACAGCGATAGGACAGGTGAGAGGGACAAGCCCGAGGTCTGCTCCCTTGGGACCAGATCGCAGAGACCACCAGTACTATAGACAAGGGATCAGGACCTGATATCCAGACTTCCATAACCAGACTGCAAGGGCACCACTAGGACAGGTGACAGGGACATGACTCAGCTCCCATGAGACCACACTGCAGAGACCAGCAGTCCTGTAGATTAGGAGTCAGGACCTGAAATCCACACTTCCATAACCAGACTGCAAGGGCACCACTAGTACATGTGAGAGGGACAAGCCCAAGGTCTCCTCTCATGGGACCAGAGTGCAGACAACACCAGTTCTGTAGACGAGGGGACAGGACATGAAATGCATTCTTCCATAACTGGGCTGCAATGGCACCACTAGGACAGGTGAGAGGGAGAAGCCTGAGGTCTGCACCCATGGACCAAACTGCAGAGACCATCAGTCCTGTAGACAAGGGGTCAGAACCCAAAATCCACTCTTCCATAACTAGACTGCATAGGCACCGCTAGTACAAGTGAGAGGGACAAGTCTGAGGTCTGTTCCCATGAGCCCGGACTGTAGAAAACAGCAGTCCTGTAGATGAGCAGCCAGGACGTGAAGTCTACTCCTCCATAAACAGACTGCAAGGGCCTCCAGGACAGCTGAAAGGAACAAGCCCAAGGTCTGCTCCCATGCGACCAGACTGCAGAAACCAACAGTCCTGTAGATGAGGAGTGAGAACCTGAAATCCACTCTTCCATAACCAGACTGCGAGGACAACGCTAGGACAGGTGAGAGGGACAAGCCTGAGGTCTGTACCCATGAGACCAGACTGCAGAGGCCAACAGTACTGTAGATGAGGGTTCAGGACCCAAAATCCACTCGTCTGTAACCAGACTGCGAGGACACCGCTAGGACAGGTGAGAGGGACAAGCCTGAAGTCTGCTACTATGGGACCAGACAGCAGAGACCAACCGTCCTGTAGATGAGGACTCACGACCTGAAATCCACTCTTCCATAACCAGACTGCAGGGTGCCGCAAGGACAGGTGAGAGGGACAAGCCCGAGGTCTCCTACCATGGGACGAGACAGCAGAGATCACCCGTCTTGTGGACGAGGACTCAGGACCTCAAATCCACTCTTCTATAACCAGACTGCAGGGCACCGCAAGGAGAGGTGAGAGGGACAAGCCCGAGGTCTGTTACCATGGGACCAGACTGCAGAGAACACCCGTCCTGTAGACAAAGGGTCAGGAACTGAAATCCACCCTTCCATAACTAGACTGCAAGGGCACCACTAGTAGAGGTGAGAGGGACAAGCCCGAGGTCTGCTCCCATGGAACTGGACTGCAGAGACCACCAGTCCTGTAGATGAGGTGTCAGGACCCCAAATCCAGTGTTCCGTAACCAGACTGTGAGGATACCGCTAGAACAGGGGAGAGGAACAAGCTCGAGGACTGCTCCGATGAGACCAGACTGCAGACACCAGCAGTCCTGTAGACGAGGCGTCAGGACCTGAAATCCACTCTTCCATAACCAGACTGCAAGGGCACCACTAGGACAGGTGAGAAGGACACCACGAAGCTTCCATGAGACCAGACTTCAGAGACCAGCAGTCCTGTAGATGAGGAGTCAGGACCTGGAATTCACTCTTCCATAACCAGACTGCAAGGGCTCCGCTTGGACAGGTGAGAGGGACAAGCCCGAGGTTTGCTCCCATGGGACCAGAAGGCAGAGACCACCAGTCCTGTAGACAAGGGGTCAGAATCGGAAATCCACTCTTCCATAAACACACTGCAAGGGCACCACTAGTACTGGTGAGAAGGACAAGTCCGAGGTCTGTTCCCTTGGGACCATACTGTAGAGACCAGCAGTAATGTAGTTGAGCAGCCAGGAGGTGAAATGCACTCCTCCATAAACAGATTGCAAGGGCTCCCAGGATAGCTGAAAGGGACAAGCCCGAGGTCTGATCCCATGGACCAGATTACAGAGACCACCAGTCCTGTAGATGAGGGGTCAGGACCGAAAATCCACTCTTCCATAACCAGACTGCGAGGACACCATTAGGACAGGTGAGATGGACAAACTCGAGGTCTGCTCCCATGGGACCATACTGCAGAGACCACCAGTCCTGTAGATGAGGGATCTGGACCTGAAATCCATTCTTGCATAACCAGACTGCGAGCACACCACTGGGACACTTCAGAGGGAGAAGCCCGAGGTCTGCTCCCATGGGACCAGACTGCAGAGACCCCACCACTCTTGTAGACGAGGAGTCAGGACCTGAAATCCAGTCTTCCATAACCAGACTGCAAGGGAACAATTAGGACAGGTGAGAGGGACACAAATCAGCTCACATGAGACCAGACTACAGAGACCAGCAGTCTTGTAGATGAGGAGTCAGGATCTGAAATCCGCTCTTCCATAACCAGACTTCAAGGGCACCCTAGGACAGGTGAGAGGGACAAGCCAGACGTCTGCTCCCATGGGACCAGAGTCCAGACAACACCAGTCCTGTAGACGAGGGGTCAGGACTTGAAATCCACTCTTTCATAACCAGACTGCAATGGCATCGCTAGCACAGGTGAGAGGGACAAGCCTGAGGTCTGCTCCCATGGGACAGACTGCTGAGACCACCAGTCCTCTATACAAGGGGTCAGAACCTGAAACCCACTGTTCCATAACCAGGCTGCAAGGGCACCGCTACTACAGGTGAGATGGACCAGTCCGAGGTCTGTTTCCATGGGACCATACTGTAGAGACCAGCAGTCCTGTAGATGGGCAGCCAGGGTGTGAAATCTACTCCTCCATAAAGAGACTGCAAGGGCACCCCAGGACAGCTGAAAGGAAGAAGCCCGAGGTCTGCTCCCATGAGACCAGACTGCAGAGACCACCAGGCCTGTAGATGAGGGCTCAGGACACGAAATCTACTCTTCCATAACCAGACTGTGAGGACGCCGCTAGGATAGGTGAGAGGGACAAGCCCGAGGTCTGTTTCCATGGGACCAGACTGCAGATACCAGCAGTCCCGTAGAGGAAGAGCCAGGATGTTACATCCACTCTTCCATAACCAGAGTGCAAGGGCACCCCTAGTACAGGTGAGAGGGACAAGCCCAAGGTCTGCTCCGATTGGACCAGACTGCAGAGATCAGCAGTCCTATAGATGAGGGGTCACGACTCAAAATCCACTCTTCAATAACCAGACTGCGAGGACACTGCTACGACAGGTGACATGGACAAACCCGTGGTCTGCTTCCATTGGATGAGACTGCAGAGACCACCAGTCCTGTAGACGAGGCGTCAAGACCGAAAATCCACTCTTCCATAACCAGACTGCAAGGGCACCACTAGGACAGGTGAGAGGGACAAGCCCCAGCCTCCATGGGACCGGATTGCAGAGACCAGCAGTCCTGTAGATGACGATCAGGACCTGAATCCACTCTTCCATAACCAGACTGCAACAGCACCGCTAGCACAGGTGATAGGGAGAAGCCCAATGTCTGCTCCCATGGGTCCAGACTGCAGACACCACCAGTCCTGTACACGAGGGGTCAGGACTTGAAATCCACTCTTCCATAACCAGACAAAAAGGGCACCCCTAGAAAGGTGAAAGGGACGAGCCCCACCTCCCATGCGACAAGACTGCAGGGACCAGCAGTCTTGTAGATGAGAAGTCAGGAGCTGAAATCCACTCTTCCATAACCAGACCCCGAGGACACTGCTATGACAGCCGAGAGAGAGAAGACCAAGGTTTGATCCCATGGAACCAGACTGCAGACACCACCAGTCCTGTAGACGAGTACTCGGAACCTGAAATCCACTCTTGCATAACCAGACTTCCAGGGCACTGCTATGACAGGTGAGAGGGACAAGCCTGAGGTCTATTCACATGGGACGAGACAGCAGAGACCACAAGTCCTGTAGACGAGGCGTCAGGACCCGAAATCCACTCTTCCATAACCAGACTGCAAGAGAATCCCTAGGACAGGTGAGAGGGACAACCCCGAAGTCTGCTACCAAGGGACCAGATTGCAGAGACCACTGGTCTGTAGACGTGGAGTCAGGAACTGAAATCCACACTTCCATAAGCAGACTAAAAGGGCACCGCTAGGACTCATGAGAGGGACAAGCCGGACTTCTCCTCGCAAGGGACCAGAGTGCAGACAATACCAGTCCTGTAGATGAGGGGTCAGGACCTCAAATCCACTGTTTCGCAACCAGACTGCGAGAACACCGCAAGGACAGGTGAGAGGGGCACGCCAGAGTTCTGGTCCCATGGGACCAGACTGCAGAGACCACCAGTCCGGTAGATGAGAGGTCAGGACACGAAATCCACTTTTCCATAACCAGACTGCTAGGGCACCGCTAGGACAGGTGAGAGGGACAAGCCCGAAGACTGCCTCCATGGGATCAGAGTGCAGAAACCACCAGTCCTGTAGACGAGGCATCAGGACCCAAAATCTACTCGTCCATAACCATACTGCGAGGACACCACCACGACAGGTGAGAGAGACAAGCCCAAGATTTGCCCCCATGGGACCAGACTGCCGAGACCACCAGTACTGTAGACGAGGGGTCAAAACCTCAAATCCAGTCTTCCATAACCAGACTGCAAGGGCACGCTAGGACAGGTGAGAGGGAAAAGCCAGAGGTCTGCTCCCATGGGACAAGACTGCAGGCAACACCAGTCCTGTAGACAAGGGGTCAGGACTTGAAATACACTCTTTCATAGCCAGACTGCAATGGCACCGCTAGCACAGGTGAGAGGGACAAGCCTGAGGCCTGCTCCCATGGGACCAGACTGCTGAGACCACCAGTCCTCTATACAAGGGGTCAGAACCTGAAACCCACTGTTCCATAACCAGACTGCAAGGGTACCACTACTACAGGTGAGACGGACCAGTCCGAGGTCTGTTTCCATGGGACCATACTGTAGAGACCAGCAGTCCTGTAGATGGGCAGCCAGGGCGTGAAATCTACTCCTCCATAAAGAGACTGCAAGGGCACCCCAGGGCAGCTGAAAGGAAGGAGCCTGAGGTCTGCTCCCATGGGACCGGACTGCAGAGACCGCCAGTACTGTAGATGAGGGCTCAGGACCCGAAATCTATTCTTCCATAACCAGACTGTGAGGACACCGCTAGGATAGGTGAGAGCGACAAGCCCGAGGTCTGTTTCCATGGGACCAGACTGCACATACCAGCAGTCCTGTAGAGGAGGAGCCAGGACGTTACATCCACTCTTCCATAACGAGACTGTAAGGGCACCCCTAGTTCAGGTGAGAGGGACAAGCCCGAGGTCTGCTCCAATTGGACCAGACTGCAGAGACCAGCAGTCCTGTAGATGAGGGGTCACAACCCAAAATCCACTCTTCCATAACCAGACTGTGAGGACACCGCTACGACAGGTGAGAGGGACAAGCCCCAGCCTCTATGGGACCTGATTGCAGAGACCAGCAGTCCTGTAGATGACGATCAGGACCTGAATCCACTCTTCCATAACCAGACTGCAACGGCACCGCTAGGACAGGTGAGAGAGACAAGCCCGATGTCTGCTCCCATGGGACCAGACTGTAGACACCACCAGTCCTGTAGACGAGGGGTCAGGACTTGAAATCCACTCTTCCATAACCAGACAAAAAGGGGACCCCTAGAAAAGTGAAAGGGACGAGCCCAACCTACCATGGGACAAGACTGCAGAGACCAGCAGTCCTGTAGATGAGGAGTCAGGAGCTGAAATACACTCTTCCATAACCAGACTGCCAAGGCACTGCTATGACAGGCGAGAGGAAAAAGACTGAGGTGGGATCCCATGGGTACAGACTGCAGAGACCACCAGTCCTGTAGACGAGTACTCGGAACCTGAAATCCACTCTTCCATAACCAGCCTGCCAGGGCACTGCTAGGACAGGTGAGAAAGACAACCCTGAGGTCTATTCCCATGAGAACAGACTGCAGACACCACAAGTCCTGTAGACGAGTCGTCAGGACCCGAAATCAACTCTTCCATAACCAGACTGCGAGGACACCGCTAGGACAGGTAAGAGGGACAACCCCGAGGTCTGCTCCCATGGGACCACACTACAGAGACCACTCGTCCTGTAGACGAGGGGACAGGACCTGAAATCCACTCTTCCATAACCAGACTAAAAGGGCACCCCTAGGACTTGTGAGAGGGACAAGCCCGAGGTCTGCTCCCATGGGTCCAGAGTGCAGACAACACCAGTCCTGTAGATGAGGCGTCAGGACCTCAAATCCACTGTTCCCTTCCCAGACTGCGAGGACACCGCTAGGACAGGTGAGAGGTACGAGCCCGAGGTCTGCTCCCATGAGACCAGACTGCAGAGACCAGCAGTCCTGTAGATGAGGAGCCAGGACTTGAAATCCACTTTCCATAACAAAACCGCAAGGGTACCCCTAGGACACCAGAGAGGGGCAAGCCCGATTTCTGGTCCCATGGGACAAAAATGCAGAGACCACCATGGCTGTAGATTGGAGGTCAGGACCCGAAATCCACTCTTCCATAACCAGACTGCTAGGGCACCGCTATGACAGGTGAGACAAACAAGTCCAAGGTCTGTTCCCATGGGACCAGACTGCACACACCAGAAGTCCGGTACATCAAAAGCCAGGATGTAAAATCCACTCTTCCATAAGCACACTGAAAGGGCACCCCTAAGACAGCTGAGAGGGGCAAGCCTGAGGTCTACTCCCATGGGACGAGACAGCAGAGACCACCAGTCATGTAAACGAAGGGTTAAGGATCCGAAATACATGCTTCCAAAAATAAACTGGAAGGGAACCGCTAGGACAGGTGAGAGGGACAAGCCCGAGTTCTGCTCCCATGGGACCAGACTCCAGAGACCACAAGTCCTGTGGATGAGGGGTCAGGACCCCAAATCCATTGTTCCATAACCAGACAGCGAGGACACAGCTACGACAGGTGTGAGGGACAAGCCCGAGGTCTGCTCCCATGGGACCACACTGCAGACACCAGCAGTCCCGTAGATGAGTAGCCAGGAATTGAAATCCACTCTTCCATAAACAAACCACAAGGGCCCCCCCAGGAAAGCGGAGAGGGGCAAGCCTGAGTTCTGGTCCCATGGGACCAGAATGCAGAGACCACCAGTCCTGTAGATGAGAGATCAGGACCCAAAATCCATTCTTCCATAAACACTGCCAGGGCGCCACTACGACAGGTGAGAGGGACAAGCCCAAAGTCTGCCCCCATGGGATCAGACTGCAGAGACTACCAGTCCTGTAATGAGGGATCAGGACCTGAAAACCACTCTTCAATAACCAGATTGGGAGGGCACCACTGGGAAAGGTGAGAGGGACAAGCCCGAAGTCTGCTCCCATTGGACCAGACTGCAGTGACCACCACTCTTGTAGACCAGGGGTCTGAACCCGAAATCAGGTATCCATAACCAGACTGCAAGGGCACAGCTGGAACAGCTGAGACTGACAAGCCCGAGGTCCGCTCCCACAGGACCAGGCTGCAGAGACCACCAGCCCTGTAGACAAGGGGTCACAACACGAAATCCACTCTTCCATAAAGAGACTGCAAGAGCACCGCTAGGACACGTGACAGGGACAAGCCTGATGTCCACTCCCATGGGACCAGACTGAGAGACCACAGTCCTGTAGATGAGAGTCAGGACCCGAAATCCACTCTTCCATAACCAGACTGCAAGGACACCACTAGGAGAGGTGAGAGGGAGAAGCCGGATGTCTGCTGCCATGGGACCAGACTGCAGAGACCATCAGTCCTCTAAACAAAGAATCAGGACCGGAAATCCACTCTTCCATAACCAGACTGCCAGGGCAACACTAGGACAGGTGAGAGTGACAAGCTCAAGGTCAGCTCCCATGAGACCAGACTGCAGAGACCACCAGTCCTGTAGATGAGGGATCAGGACCCAAAATCCACTGTTCCATAACCAGACTGTGAGGACACTGCTAGGACAGGTGAGAGGGACAATCCCGAGGTCTGCTCCCATGGGACCAGACTGCAGAGAACACCAGTCCTGTCGACCAGGGGTCAGAATACGAAATCCACTCTTTCATAAGCAGACTGCAAGAGCACCGCTAGGACATGTGAGACGGACAAGTCCGAGGTCTGCTGTCATGGGACCAGACAGCAGAGACCAGCAGTCCTGTAGATGAAAAGCCAGGATGTAAAATCCACCTTTCCATAAGTACACTGAAAGGGCACCCCTAAGACAGCTCAGAGGGGCAAGCCCGAGGTCTACTCCCATGGGACAAGACAGCAGAGACCACCAGTCATGTAGACGAATGGTTAAGGATCCGAAATCCATGCTTCCATAAATACAGTGCAAAGGCACTCCTAGGACAGTTGAGAGGGACAAGACAGAGGTCTGTTTCCATGGGATGAGATAGCAGAGACCACCTGTCTGGTAGACGAGGACTCAGGACCTGAAATCCACTGTTCCATAACCAGACTGCGAGGGATTTGCTAGGACAGGTGAGAGGGACAAGCCCGAGGTCTGCTCCCATGGGACCACACTGCAGAGACCACCAGTCCTGTAGACGAGGGGTCAGGAAATGAAATCCACTCTCCCATAACCAGACTGCAAGGTCACCGCTAGGACAGGTGAGAGGGAAAAGTCCAAGGCCTGCTCCCATGGGATCATACTGCAGAGACAACAAGTCTTGTAGATGAGGGGTCAGGACCCAAAATCCACTCTTCCATAACCAGACTGGGAGGACACTGCTAGGACATGTGAGAGGGACAAGCCCGAGGTCTGTTTCCATGAAACCAGACTGCACAGACGACCTGTCCAATAGACAAGGGGTCAGGAACGCAAACCCACTCTTCCACAACTATACTGCAAGTGCACCGCTAGGACAGGTGAGAGGCACAAGCTCGAGGTCTGCTCCCATGGGACCAGACTGCAGAGACTACCAGTCCGGTAGACGAGGGGTTAGGACGCCAAATCCAATGTTGCATAACCAGACTGCGAGGACACCGCTAGGACAGGTCAGAGGGACAAGCCCGAGGTCTGCTCCCATGGGACCAGACTCGAGCAACCAGCAGTCCTGTACATGAGGAGTCAGGACCTGAAATCCACTCTTCCTTAAGCAGACTGCAAGGGCACCCCTAGGACAGCTGAGAGGGTTTAAGCCCAAGTTCTGGTCCCATGAGATCAGAATGCAGAGAACACGAGTCCTGTAGATGAGAGGTCCGGACCCAAAATGCACTCTTCCATGACCAGACTGCTCGGGCACCACTAGGCCGGGTGAGAGGGACAACCCCGAGGTCTGTCCACATGGGACCAGACTGCAGAGACCAGCAGTCCTGTAGATCAGCAGCCAAGATGTGAAATCTACTCCTCCATAAACAGACGGCAAGAGCACTCCAGGACAGCTGAAAGTGACAAGCCCGAAGTCTGCCCCCATGGGACCAGACTGCAGAGACTGCCAGTCCTGTAGATGACGGCTCAGGACACGAAATCCACCCTTCCTTAACAAGACTTCGAGGACACCACTATGACAGCTGAGAGGTACAAGCCCCAGGTCTGTTTCCATTTGACCAGACTGCAGAGACCAGCAGTCCTGTAGAGGAGGAGCCACGACGTGAAATCCACTCTTCCATAACCAGACTGCAATGGTACAGGGTTAGGACAGGTGAGAGCGACAAGCCCGAGGTCTGCTCCCATGGAACCAGACTGCAGAGACCACCATCTACACCAGTCCTGTAGATGAGGACACAGGACCTGAAATCCACTTTGCATAATGAGACTGCGAGGGCAACACTGGGACACTTGAGAGGGACAAGTTCAAGGTTTGCTCCCGTGAGACCAGACTGCAGAGACCAAAAATCCTGTAGATGAGGGGTCAGGACACCAATCCACTGTTCCGTTACCAGACTGCAAGGACACCGCTAGGACAGATGAGAGGCACAAGCCCGAGGTCTGCTCCCATGGATTAGACTGCAGAAACCACCAGTCCTGTAGACGAGGCATCAGGACCTGAAATCCACTCTTCCATAACCAGATTCAAGGGCACTGCTAGGATAGGTGAAAGGGACAAGCCCGAGTTCTGCTTCCAAGGGACCACACTACAGAGACCAGCAAGCCTGTACATGAGGAGCCACGACTTGAAATCCACTCTTCCATAATCAAACCTAAGGGTACCCCTAGGACAGCTGAGAGGGGCAAGCCGGAGTTCTGGTCCCATGGGACAAGAATGCAGAGACCACCAGTCCTGTAGATCAGAGGTCAGGACCCAAAATCCACTCCTCCATAACCACACTGCTAGGGCACCGCTACGACAGGTGAGAGGGACAAGCCCGAAGTCTACCCCCATGGGATCAGACTGTAGAAACCACCAGTCCTGTAGACGAGGCGTCAGCACGCAAATCCACTCATCCATAACCAGACTGCAAGGGCACCAATAGCACAGGTGAGAGGGACAAGACCAAGGTCTGCTCCCTTGGAACCAGACAGCAGAGACCACCAGTCCGGTAGATGAGAGGTCAGGACCCCAAATCCACTGTTCCATAAGCAGACTGCGAGGACACTGCTAGGACAGGTCAGAGGGACAAGCCCGAGGTCAGTTCCCATTGGACCAGACTGCAGAAATCAGCAGTCTTGTAGATGAGGAGCCAGGATGTCAAATCCACTCTTCCATAAGCAGACTGCAAGGGTACCCGTAGGACAGCTGAGAGGGTGAAGCCTGAGTTCTGGTCCCATGGGACCAGTATGCAGAGACCACCAGTCCAATAGTTGAGCGGTCAGGACCCAAAATCCACTCTTCCATAACCAGACTGCTAGGGCACCACTAGAACAGGTGAGAGGGACAAGCCTGAGGTCTGCCACCATGGGACCAGACTTCAGAGACCACAAGTCCTGTAGATGAGGACTCAGGACCTGAAAACCACTCTTGCATAACCAGATTGCAAGGGCACAACTAGGACAGGCGAGTGGGACAAGCCCGAGATCGGCTCCCATAGGACCAGAGTGCAGAGACCACCAGTCCTGTAGACGAGGCGTCAGGACCGAAATTCCAATCGTCCATAACCAGACTTGAGGAAACCGGTGGAGAGGTGAGAGGGACAAGCCTGAGGTATGTTCCCGTTTGACCAGACTGCAGAGACTACCACACCCATAAAGGAGGGGTCAGGACCCGAAAACCAGTATCCATAACCAGACTGCAAGGGCACAGCTAGGACAGTTGAGAGGGACAAGCCCGACGTCTGCTCCTATGGGACCAGACTGAGAGACTACCCGTCCTGTAGACGGGGACTCAGGACCTGAAATCCACTGTTCCATACCCAGACTGCGAGGGCATCGCTAGGACAGGTGAGAGGGACAAGCCCGAGGTCTGCTCCCATGGGACCAGACTGCAGAGACCACCATTCCTGTAGACGAGGGGTCAGGAAATGAAATCCACTCTTCCATAACCAGACTGCAAGGGCACCGCTAGGACAGGTGAGAGGGAAAAGCCCGAGGCCTGCTGCAATGAGATCATACTGCAGAGACAACAAGTCTTGTAGATGAGGGGTCAGGACCCAAAATCCACTCTTCCATAACCAGACTGGGAGGACACCGCTAGGACAGGTAAGATGGACAAGCCCGAGGTCTGTTTCCATGCGACCAGACTGCAGAGACCACCCATCCTGTAGACAAGGGGTCAGGAACTCAAACCCACTCTTCCATAAGTAGACTTCAAGGGCACCGCTAGGACAGGTGAGAGGGACAAGCTCGAGATCTGCTCCCATGGGACTAGATTGCAGGGACGACCAGTCCGGTAGATGAGGGGTCAGGACCCCAAATCCACTGTTGCATAACCAGACTGCGAGAACACTGCTAGGACAGGTCAGAGGGACAAGCCAGAGGTCGGCTTCCATGGGACCAGACCCCAGAGACCAGCAGTCCTGCACATGACGAGTCAGGACCTGAAATCCACTCTTCTTTATGCAGACTGCAACTGCACCCCTAGGACAGCTGAGAGGGGCCAGCCCGAGTTCTTTTCCAATGGCACCAGAATGCAGAGACCACCAGTCCTGTAGATGAGAGATCAGGACCCGAAATCCACTCTTCCATTACCAGACTGCTAGGGCACCGCGAGGACGGGTGAGAGAGATAATCCCGAGGTCTGTCCCCAAGGGACCAGACTGCAGAGACCAGCAGTCCTATAGACGAGGACTCAGTACTTGAAAACAACTCTTCCATAATGAGATTGTGAGGGCACCAAGAGGACAGGTGAGAGGGAGAAGCCTGTGGTCTGCTCCCATGGGAACAGACTGCAGAGACCACCAGTCCTGTAGACAGGGTGTCAGGACCCAAAATCCACTCTTCCATATCAGACTGAGAGGACATCAGTAGTACAGGTAAGAGGGAAAAGTCCGAGGTCTGTTCCCACGGGACCAGACTGCAGAGATCACTGGTCCTATAGACAAAGACTCAGGACCTGAAATCCACTCTTGCATAACGAGATTGTGAGGGCACCACTGGGACACTTGAGAGGGACAATTTCAAGGTCTGCTCCCATGAGACCAGACTGCAGAGACCACCAGTCCTGCAGATGAGGGGTGAGGCCACCAAATCCACTGTTCCGTAAATAGACTGCGAGGACACCACTAGGAGAGGTGAGAGGGAAAGCCTTAGGTCTGCTCCCATGAGACTAGACTGCAGATACCACCAGTCCTGTAGAGGAGGTGTCAGGACCTGAAATCCACTCTTCAATAACCAGACAGCAAGGGCACTGCTAGGATAGGTGAGAGGGACTAGCCCAAGGTCTGCTCCCATGGGACCACACTACAGAGACCACTTGTCCTGTAGATGAGGGGTCAGGAACTGAAATCCACTCTTCCATAACCAGACTAAAAGGCCACCGCTAGGACTCGTGAGAGGGACAAGCCCGAGGTCTGCTCCCATGGGTCCAGAGTGCAGACAACACCAGTCCTGTAGATGAGGCGTCAGGACCCCAAATCCACTGTTCCGTAACCAGACTGCGAGGACCCCGCTAGGACAGGTGAGAGGGACAAGCCCGAGGTCTGCTCCCATGAGACCCTACTGCAGAGACCAGCAGTCCTGTAGATGAGGAGCCAGGACTTGAAATCTACTTTCCATAACGAAACCACAAGGGCACCCCTAGGACAGCTCGGAGGGGCAAGCCCGAGTTCTAGTCCCATGGGACCAAAAGGCAGAGACCACCAGGGCTGTAGATTAGAGGTCAGGACCCAAAATCCACTCTTCCATTACCAGACTGCTAGGGCACCGCTATGACAGGTGAGACAAACAAGTCCAAGGTCTGTTCCCATGGGACCAGACTGCACACACCAGCAGTCCGGCACATCGAAAGCCAGGATGTAAAATCCACTCTTCCATAAGCACACTGAAAGGGCACCCCTAAGACAGCTGAGAGGGGCAAGCCTGAGGTCTACTCCCATGGGACGAGACAGCAGAGACCACCAGTCATGTAGACGAAGGGTTAAGGATTCGAAATACATGCTTCCGTAAATAAACTGCAAGGGAACTGCTAGGACAGGTCAGAGGGATAAGACCGAGGTCTGCTCCCATGGGACCAGAATGCAGAGACCACCAGTCCTGTAGATGAGAGATCAGGACCCGAAATTCACTCTTCCATAAACACTGCAGGGCACCACTAGGACAGGTGAGAGGAACAAGCCCGAAGTCTGCCCCCGTGGGATCAGACTGCAGAGACTACCAGTCCTGTAGACAAGGGGTCAGGACCTGAAAACCACTCTTCAAAACCAGATTGGGAGGGCACCACTGGGAAAGGTGAGAGGCACAAGTCTGAAGTCTGCTCCCATGGGACCAGACTGCAGTGACCACCAGTCCTATAGAGGAGGCGTCAGGACCCCAAATCCACTTGTCCATAACCAGATTGCGGGGACACCGATAGGACAGGTGAGATGGACAAGCCCGAGGTGTCCTCCCATGGGACCAGACTGCAGAGACCACCTGTAGTATAGACGAGGGGTCAGGACCTGAAATCCAGTCTTCCATAGTGAGACTGCAAGAGCACCCCTAGGACAGGTGACAGGGACACGACTCAGTTCCCATGAGACGAGACTGCAGAGACCACCCGTCCTGTAGACCAGAGGTCAGGACCTGAAATTCACTCTTCCATAACCAGACTGCAAGGGCACCGCTTGACAGGTGAGAGGGACAAGCCCGAGGTCTGCCAACATGGGACCAGTTTGCAGAGACCACAAGTCCTGTAGACGAGGACTCAGGATCTGAAAACTACTGTTCCATAACCAGATTGTGAGGGCACCACTAGCACAGGTGAATGGGAGAAGCCTGAGGTCTGCTCCCATGGGACCAGACTGCACAGACCACCGTCCTGTAGATGAGGTGTCAGGACCAAAAATCCAATCGTCCATAACCAGACTGTGAGAACACCTGTGGACAGGTCAGAGGGACAAGCCCGAGGTCCGCTCCCATGGGACCAGACTGCACAGACCACCAGTCTTGTAGACGAGGGGTCAGGACCCGAAATCCACTATCCATAACCAGACGGCAAGGGCACAGTCAGGACAGGTGAGAGTGACAAGCCCGAGGTCCACTCCCACGGGCCAGACTGCAGAGACCACCAGTCCTGTAGATTAGGAGCCAGGACCTGAAATTCACTCTTTCATACCCAGATTGCAAGGGCACTGCTAGGACAGGTGTGTGTGACAATCCCCAGGTCTGCTCCCATGGGACCAGACTTCAGAGACCACCAATCATACAGATTAGGGCTCAGGACACAAAATCCACTCTTCCATAACCAGAAGGCGAGGACACCGCTAGGACAGATCAGAGGGACAAGCCCAAAGTCTGCTCCCATGAGCCCAGACTGCAGACAACAGGAGTCCTGTTGACAAGGGGTCAGAACACGAAATCCACTTTTCTATAACCAGACTGCGAGGGCACCGCTAGGACAGGTGAGCGGACAAGCCCGAGGTCTGCTCCAATGGGATCAGACTGCAGTGACCACCACTCTTGTAGATGAGGCATCAGGACCCGAAATCCAGTATCCATAACCAGACTGCAAGGGCACAGCTAGGACAGGTGAGAATTACAAGCCCGAGGTCAATTCCCACGGGACCAGACTGCAGAGACCACCAGTCCTGTAGATGAGGAGCCAGGACCTGAAATCCACTCTTCCATACCCAGACTGCAAGGGGAACGCTAGGACAGGTGTGAGTCACAAGCCCCAGGTAGGTTCCCATGGGACCAGACTTCTGAGACCACCGGTCATGTAGATGAGGGCTCAGGACACAAAATCCACTCTTCCATAACCACAATTCAAGGACACCGCTAGGACAGGTGAGAGAAACAAGCCCGAGGTCTTCTCCCATGGGACCAGACTGCAGAGACCACCAGTCCGGTAGACGAGGCATCAGGACCTGAAATCCACTTTTCCCTAACCAGATTGTAAGGGCACCGCTAGGACAGGTAAGAGGGACACGACTCAGTTCCCAGGAGACCAGACTGCAGAAGCCAGAAGTCCTGTAGATGAGGAGTCAGGACCTGAAATTCACTCTTCCATAACCAGACTGCAAGGGCACCACTTGGACAGGTGAGAAGGACAAGCCATAGGTCTGCTCCCATGGGACCAGAGTACAGACAACACTAGTCCTGTAGACGAGGGGTCAGGACTTGAAATCCACTCTTCCATAACCAGACTGCAAGGGCACCTCTAGGACAGGTTAGAGGGACAAGCCTGAGGCCTGCTCCCATGGGACTGGACTGCAGAGACCACCAGTCCTGTAGACAAGGGGTACAGGAACCCGAAATCCACTCTTCCATAACCAGACTGTGAGGACAATGCTAGACAGGTGAAAGGGACAACCCCGAGGTATGTTTCCATGGGACCAGACTACCGAGTCCAGCAGTCCTGTAGAGGAGGAGCCAGGACACTACATCCACTCTTCCATAACCAGACTGCAAGGGCACTCCTAGCTCAGGTTAGAGCAACAAGCCCAAGGTCTGCTCTGATGGGACAACACTGCAGAGACCAGGAGTCCTGTAGATGAGGGGTCATGATTCAAAATCCACTCTACCATAACCAGAATGCGAGGACAACCCTAGGACAGGTGAGATGGACATCCCGAGGTCTGCTCCCATGGGAGAAGACTACAGAGACCACCAGTCCTGTACACGAGGGGTCAGGACCTGAAATCCACTCTTCCATAATCAGCCTGCAAGGGAACCGCTAGGACAGGTGAGAGTGACAAGCCCCAGCTCCCTTGGGACCAGATTGCAGAGACCAGCAGTCCTGTAGATGACGATTCAGGACCTGAAATCCACTCTTTCATAACCGGACTGCAAGGGCACCACTAGGACAGGTGAGAGGGACAAGGCCCAGCTCCCATGGGACCAGACTGCAGAGACCAGTATTCCTGTAGATGACGATTCAGGACCTGAAATCCACTCTTCCATAGCCACACTGCCAGGGCACCGCTAAGACAGGTGACAGGGAAAAGCCAGAGGTCTGCTCCCATGGGACTACACTGCAGAGACCACCAGTCCTGCAGACCTGGGGTCAGGACCTGATATCCATTCTTCCATAACCAGACTAAAAGGGCACCTCTAGAAAGCTGAAAAGGACAAGCCCCAGATCCCATGGGACCAGACTGCAGAGATCACCAGGCCTGTACACGAGTACTCAGGTCTGATATCCACTCTTCCATAACCAGACTGTCAGGACACTTCTAGGACAGGTGAGAGGGACAAGCCCAAGGTCTATTCCCATGAGACCAGACTGTAGAGACCACCAGTCCTGTAGACGGGGATGCAAGACCTGAAATCCACTCTTCCATAACCAGATTGCAAGGGCACAGCTAGGACAGGTGAGCAGGACAAGTCCAAGCTCTCCTCCCATGAGACCAGACTGCAGAGGCCACCAGTCCTGTAGATGAGGGGTCAGGACCGGAAATCCACTCTTCTATAACCAGACTGCAAGGGCACCGGTAGGACAGTTGAGAGGGACAAGTCGAGGGCTGCTCCCATGAGACCAGACTGCAGAGACCAGCAATCTGTAGATGAAAAGCCAAATTATAAAATCCACTCTTCCATAAGCAGACTGCAAGGGCACCCCTAGTACAGCTGAGAGGGACAAGCCCGAGGTCTACTCCCATGGAACCAGACAGCAGAGACCATCACTCCTGTAGATGAAGGGCTAAGGATCCAAAATCCACGCTTCCATAACTAGACTGCAATGGCACCAATAGGACATGTGAGGGGAACAAGCCTGAAGTCTGCTACCGTGGAACCAGACAGCAGAGACCACCTGTCCTGTTGACGAGGACTCAGGAACTGAAATCCACTTTTCCATAACCAGACAGCAGGGCACCACAAAGAGAGGTGAGAGGGACAAGCCAGAGGTCTCCTACCATGGACCAGACTGCACAGACCACCCTTCCTGTAGACCAGGGGTCAGGAACTGAAATCCACTCTTCCAAAACTAGACTGCAAGGGCACTGCTAGGACAGGTGAGACGGACAAGCCCGAGGTCTGCTCCCATGGGACCAGACTGCAGAGACCACCAGTCCACTAGACAAGGTGTCAGGACCTGAAATCCACTCTTCCATAACCAGACTCCTAGGGCACCGCTAGGACAGGTGAGAGGGACACGACTTAGCTCCCATGAGACCAGACTGCAGAGGCCAGCAGTCCTGTAGATGACGAGTCAGGAGCTGAAATCCGCTCTTCCATAACCAGACTGCAAGGGCACCGCTAGGACAAGCGAGAGGGAGAAGCTCAGGGGGGATCCCATGGGATGAAACTGCATAGACCACCAGTCCTGTAGAGGAGGGCTCAGGACATGAAATCGACTCTTCCATAACCTGACTGCCAGGGTACCGCTAGGACAGGGGACAGGAACAAGCCAGAGGTCTGCTCCCATGGGATTAGACTGTAGAGACCACCAGTCATGTAGACGGGTACTCGGAACCTGAAATACATTCTTCCATAAACAGACTGCCAGGGCACTACTAGGACAGGTGAGACAGACAAGCGCGAGGTCTGCTCCCATGGGACCAGACTGCATTACCACCAGTCCTGTAGACGAGGCGTAAGGACCCGAAATCCACTCTTCCATAACCAGACTTCAAGGACACCGCTAGGAAAGGTGAGAGGGACAAGCCTGAGATCTGCTCCCATGGGACCAGAGTGCAGAAAACACCAGTCCTGTAGACAAGGAGTCAGAACCCGAAATCCACTCTTCCATAACCAGACTGCGAGGACACCGCTAGGACAGGTGAGAGGGAAAAGTCCGAGGTCTGTTCCCATGGGACCAGACTGCAGACCAGCAGTTCTGTAGATGAGCACCCAGGACGTGAAATCTACTCCTCCATAAACAGACTGCAAGGGCACCCCAGGACAGCTGAAAGGGACAAGCCGGAGGTCTGCTCCCATGGGACCAGACTGCAGAGACCACCGATCCTGTAGATGAGGGCTCAGGACCCAAAATCCACTCTTCCATAAGCAGAGTGGGAGGACACCACTATGACAGGTGAAAGAGACAAGCCCGAGGTCTGTTTCCATGGGACCAGAATACAGAGATCAGAAATCCTGTATAGGAGAAGCCAGGACGTGAAATCCACTCTTCCAAAACCACACTGCAAGGGCATCGTTAGGACAGGTCAGAGCCACAAGCCCGAAGTCGGCTCCCATGGGACCAGACAGCAGAGACCACCAGCCCTGTAGACAAGGACCCAGGACCGGAAATCCACTCTTGCATAACCAGACTGCGAGGGCAACACTGGGACACTTGAGAGGGACAAGCCCGAGGTCTGCTCCCATGAGAGCAGACTGCAGAGACCACCAGTCCCGTAAACCAAGATTCAGGACCTGAAATCCACACTTCCATAACCAGACTGCCTGGGCACCACTAGGACAGCTCAGAGGGACAAGCCCGAGGCCTGTTCCAATGGGATCTCACTACAGAGACCACAAGTCCTGTAGATGAGGGGTAAGGACACAAAATCCACTCTTCCATAAACATACCGGGAGGACACTGCTAGGACAGGTGAGAGGTACAAGCCCGAGGTCTGTTTACATGGGACCAGACTGCAGAGATCAGCAGTCCTGTAGATGAGGAGCCAGGACGTTAAATCCACTCTTCCATAAAGACACTCTTCCATAAAGAGCACCGCTAGGATAGGTGAGAGGGACAAGTCCAAGGTCTGCTACCATGGGACCATATTGCAGAGACCACCCGTCCTGTAGACCAGGAGTCAGGAACTGAAATTCACTCTTCCATAACCAGACTGCAAGGGAACCGCTAGGATAGGTGAGAGGGACAAGCCTGAGGTCTGCTCCCATGGGACCAGCCTGCAGAGACCACCAGTCCTGTAGATGAGGGCTCAAATCCACTATTCCGTATCCAGACTGCGAGGACACCGCTAGGATAGGTGAGAGGGACAACCCAAGGTCTGTTTACATGGGACCAGACTGCAGAGACCAGCAGTCCTGTAGATGAGGAGCCAGGACTTGAAATCCACTCTTCCATAACCAGACTGCCAGGGCACTCCTAGGACAGACCAGAGGGGCAAGCCCGAGTTCTGGTCCCATGGGGCCAGACTGCAGAGACCACCAGTCCTGTAGATGAGGGGTCAGGACCCGAAATCCACTCTTCCATAACTAGACTTTTAGGGAACTGCTAGGACAGGTGAGAGGGAAAAGGCCGAAGTCTGCCCCCATGGGACAAACTGCAGAGACCGGTAGTCCAGTAGACGAGGACTCAGGACCTGAAAACCACTCTTCCATAACAAGATTGCAAGAGCACCACTAGGACAGGTGAGAGGGACAAGCCCGATGTCTGCTCCCATGGGACTGGACTGCAGAGACCATCAGTCCTGCAGACGAGGTGTCAGGACCCAAAATCTACTTGTCCATAACCAGGCTGCGAGGACACCACTAGGACAGGTAATAGGGACAAGCCCGAGGTCGGCTTCCATGGGTCCAGACTGCAGAGACCACCAGTACTGTAGATTAGGGGTCAGGACCCAAAATCCAGTCTTCCATAACCAGACTGCGAAGACACCGGTAGGAACGTGAGAGGGACAAGCCCAAGGTCTGTATCCATGGGACCAGACTGCAGAGATCACCAATCCTGTAGACGAGGGGTAAGGACCTCACATCCACACTTCCATAACGAGACTGCAAAGGCACTGCTAGGACAGCTGAGAGGGACATGCCCCAGCTCCCATGGGACGAGACTGCAGAGACCACCAATCCTGTAGACGAGGGGTAAGGACCTCAAATCCACTCTTCCATAAGGAGACAGCAAGGGCACCGCCAGTACAGGTGAGAGGACCAAATCTGACGTCTGTTCCCATGGGACCAGTCTGCAGAGCCCAGCAGTCCTGTAGATGAGCAGCCAGGACATGAAATCTACTCCTCCATAAACAGACTGCAAGGGCACCCCAGGACAGCTGAAAGAGACAAGCCCGAGCTCTGCTCCCATGGGACAAGCCCGATGTCTGCTGCCATGGGACCAGAATGCAGAGACCATCATCCCTGTAGATGAGGGGTCAGGACCCAAAATCCACTCTTCCATATCCAGACTGTGAAAACACCGGTAGGACAGGTGAGAGGGACAAGCCCGAGGTCTACTCCCATGGGACCAGACAGCAGAGACCACCAGTCCTAGAGACAAGGGGTAAGGACCTCAAATCCACACTTCTATAACGAGACTGCAAAACCACCACTAGGACAGGTGAGAGGAACATGCCCGAGCTCCCATTGGATGAGACTGCAGAGACCACCAATCCTGTAGACGAGGGGTAAGGACCTCAAATCCACTCTTCCATAAGGAGACAGCAAGGGCACTGCTGGTACAGGTAAGAGGGATAAGCCCGGGGTCTGCTCCCACGGGACCAGACTGCAGAGACCACCAGTCTTGTAGATGAGGGGTCAGAACACGAAATCCACTCTTCCATAACCAGACTGCAAGGGCACCACTAGGACAGGTGAGAGGGACAAGCTCTAGGTCTGCTCCCATGGGACCAGACTGCAGAGACCAGCAGTCCTGTAGTTGAAGACTCAGGACGTGAAATCCACTCTTCCATAACCAGACTGCAAGGGCACCGCTAGGACCAGTGAGAGGGAAAAGCCTGAAGTCTTCATCGATAGAACCAGACTGCAGAGACTCGTAGTCCTGTAGACAAGGGGTCAAAACCCGAAATACACTCTTCCATAACCAGACTGCAAGGGCACCGCTAGTACAGGTGAGAGGGACAAACCCGAGGTCTCTTTCCATCGGACCAGACTGGAGAGACCAGTAGTACTCTAGATGAGGAGCCAGGACATAAAATCCACTCTTACAAAACCTGAGTGCAAGGGCACCCCTAGGACAGCTGAGAGAGGTAAGCCCGAGTTCTGGTCCCATGGGACCAGACTGCAGAGACCACCAGTCCTGTAGATGAGGGGTCAGGACCTGAAATCCACTCTTCCATAACCGGACTGTAAGGGCACTGCTAGGACAGGTGAGAGGGACAAGCCAGAGGTCTGCTCCCATGGGACCAGACTGCAGAGACCACCAGTCTTAGAGACGAGGTCTCAGGACCTGAAATCCAGTCTTCCATAACCGGACTGCGAGAGCACCGCTAGGACAGGTGAGAGGGACAAGCCCGAGGTCTGCTCCCATGGAACCGGACTGCAGAGACCTCCAGTCCTGTAGACGAGGAGTCAGGACCTTAAATCTACTCTTCCATAACCAGACTGCAAGGGTACCCCCAGGACAGGTGAGAGCGAAAAGCCCTAGCTCCCATGGGACCAGACTGCAGAGACCACCAGTCCTGTAGATGAGGACTCAGGACCTGAAATCAACTCTTCCATAACCAGACTGCAAGTGCACTGCTAGGACAAGTGAGAGGGCAAGCCCGAGGTCTGCTCCCATGGGACCGGACTGCAGAGACCAGCAGTCCTGTAGACGAGGACTCAGGACCTAAATCCACTCCTCCATAACCAGACTGCGAGGGCACCACTAGGACATGTGAGAGGGACAAGCCTGAGGTCTGCTCCCATGCCACCAGACTGCAGAGACCACCAGGCTTGTAGATTCCGGGTCAGGACCCGAAATCCACTCTTCCATAACCAGACTGGAAGGGCACCGCTAGGACAGTTCAGTGAGACAAGCCTGAGGTCTGCTCCCGTGGGACCAGACTGCAGATACCACCAGTCCTGTAGACGAGGGTTCAGGACCCGAAATCCACTCTTCCATAACCAGGCTGCAAAGGCTCCCCTAGGATAGGAGAGAGGGACATGCCCCAGCTCCCATGGGACCCGACTGCAGAGACCACCAGTCCTGTAGACGAGGGTTCAGGACCCGAAATCTACTCTTCCATAACCAGACTGCAAGGGCACTGCTAGGACAGGTGGGTGAGAGGGAGAAGCCCGAGGTCTGCTCCCATGGGACCAGACTGCAGAGACCACCAGTCCTGTAGACGAGGGTCAGGATCCGAAATCCACTCACAGAACCACACATAGAGAACCACGCGTACAGCGGAGGAAGAGTCAGAGCAGGAAATTCACCGGCTGTGGTGCAGGCCGCACACACCGGCAATGTGTCAGAATCCCAGACCCACTCTCAGTGGCCAGAGTGTGCGAACCCACTCACGCTCGGGGGCACAGCTCGCTGTTTGCACAGAGCTGGTTGCAGAGGCCGCCACGCGATAACAGGAGACCAGGAGCGATGGTAAAGGCCACGCCAGAACACGCAGACTTACACTTGTCCTTCTGGTCTGATGTGTTGTCTCCCACGCCGCGTAAGCTTTTTATTCAGAGGTGCTACTCTCCTACTCTGACGTTCGGGTGTTAATGATTTTACATCGTGTGTATGAATACACACATGTTCCCAGCGATCTTATACTTCAGAAACAGGCAATAAGCAAATGACAGGATATATTGTAACTCATCTGTCAATAACTAATAAGAAAAAACAGGAGGAGGATACTGTAATTTTTTACCATTTTTCAGACGAGGAGATGAAAGCAGACTAATATTCCTAATATCACACAAATAATCCTCAGAGCCATGACTCATCCCTGTATGTTCTGACTCCCACTGCACGTCTCATCTCCCTGTTTTCAGAAACTCAAGTTCATCCACAATTCAGGCCAAGGAAAGATGCCGCCCACCCACCACCCGTGACTCCCGCCATGAGCCCTGACCGTCAGTTCTAGCCAACAGCAGTGACCACCCTGTCATCGGTGTGAGTGACTTCACTCTTCCATCGAAAGTAGGAGTGGCAGCCACAGTCACCCTGGCTGGTAATCACCTTGCCGTGACCCAGCCCAGCTCTGCCTGCACACACATCCGTGCCGGCTTCTCCCCCAACCCCTGTCCCACGCGAGCACCACCTCTGCACCCACGGCTGCTGCCTAAGTCAGAGGAACAGGAGGCATCTGCTCAGTGCAGGAAAGAAAATGCATTTCTAAAGGCTGAGCAAGAGCTGGCAAGAAAAGTGACTGCACCTGGCCAGGTGGATGTCACCTTGCACAGGTAGCTGGAGGGTGGCTGGGACTGGGAAAGACACCTAAGCACCATGTCCAGAACAGCAAGGTCCACACTCAGGGGCTTCCGTCTCCTGGTGTCACCTTAGGCCTGAAAAGCTTTTCACAGCCTCTCCGATCCCTCAGCCTGACTTCTTCCCTCATCTCATTGGCCAGAACTAGGTCACCAGGCACTGTGAGTCCATGGCTACTGGGGAGGGGACCAGCCCGACGTGGAATCACTTTTCCCTGTGCTGGGGGGTTCTGGCTAAACAGTTGGGCTTTGACAGCAAGTGGAGCCAGACCGAGCCTGCTGTCTGGCAGGGCCCGCATGAGGGGGTCAGAACGCCTGGCCTCTCCGCCACGCCCGGGGGAGTGCACCAGCCACAGTCTCTGAACCCGAGATGCTGCTGCCGCTGGGTTCTGCGGGAGGGGGCGGGGGGGCTCTTTTCTCGCTCCATCTGTCCGTCAGCTTTGCCGCCCTCACAGGAGCCCTCACTGCCCTGGCACCCCAGGTACTCTCAGTACCTGAGCACCCCTGGCACCTTCAGCACCCCAAGCACCCCTGGCACCCCCAGGGCCCTTGGCACCCCACGGCCTCGGCATGGCCCTCCCTGCCCCGCCCAGGCTGCCTCCCCTCCACTCAGGTTCCGACCAGGTGCCTCCTCTGTCGTGCTCCACCAGCCCTGGTGCAGCCGCTGTCAGTCTTGATCTGTTTCAGGATTCCAAAGCCAATGCACCTGTGTCCCGCACTGAGTCTCTGAGACACCTGCACGCTGTTTTCCTGACTGGACTCTGAGGGGCCCCCCCGAGGGGAGTGTCAACGTGGTGGGGTGGGGTGTGCAGACAACAGCTGCCCAGGGCCCCACGGTGGCCTTCCTGCTCGGAGCAGAGGCCACGGTGCCCACAGGGCTGCGGTGGCAAAGGGAAGCCGTCTGCTGCTTCACCCCAGGCACCTGGCTGAGAAATGTCTGTGACCCCCGTTTAGAAGCCTTTGCTTTCCAACTGCAGCTGTTTTCTCCTCTCTGTGCATGCTTCATTTTTATTCATAGTAATAACTCACTATTATGAATAAAATAATGTCAACAAGGTAGTTTTCACACACTCGTGGGTCTCAGTTAACCCTCGCAACAACGTTGAGAAGTGTAGACACATCACCCTCGTATCAGAGCTGAGAAAGCTCAGTGCAAGCGTGAAGGAGTCACGGCCACTCAGCTCCGGTGGCAGCCTGAGACAAGGCCATGGTTTCCTGGCCCCAGAGCTCACATTCCTGCCCTTGTCCAGCACTGGGGGCTCTTCTGGGTTCAGGCTGGAGTCCCAAAGTGCCACAAAAAAATCTGAACCACGCGTATGAGCTCACATCGGGCATCTTCGTATCCTAAAGTGAAATTTCTGCCCACGTAGACTTTTCTTGCTCCATTGCGTTCAAATGTTCCAACCCAAACAACGACCAAGTGCCTCAGAAAATGCGAATGGCAGACACACAACCCTGGACAGGTGCCCTGTGGGCGTCTGGACAGTTCCATACTGACACAGCTCAAAGCACGACCTACAGAAAAGCGTAAGAGGACCTGAGCCCGGACAGTGGTTGTCTCTGGGGGATGAAATAACTGTTCCTTCCTAACTCTTGGACTTTTTCAGAAAAATGCACATGATCAATTTTGTAAGTAAAAAATGATTCTTCCATCTAAGAAAAAAGTAGGAAATGGGCAAAGTGGGGGTAACAGAGTCACACTGCAGGCTGCACTGTCCCTCTGTGCGGTCACAAGACCAAGGAGGCCTTGTTTCTTTGAAACCTGTGAGTGCTTTCTGGGAGACAACAGAGTTGTTTTGGTGCTTTTTTTAAATGTTACTTTTTCTCTGATTATAAAAATATCATATGGTCACTTTGAAAAATTTGAAAAATATCAAGTGTATAAAGAAGAAAAGGCCCACAGTAAATCTGCCAGATAGTTGCTGTTGTCAATGTTTTCATATTTCTGTAGAAGTCATCAGAGAGGCCAGGCGCGGTGGCTCACACCTGTAATCCTAGCACTCTGGGAGGCCAAGGTGGGAGGATCGCTTGAGCTCAGGAGTTCCAGTCCAGCCTGAACAAGAGCGAGACCCTACTAAAAAAACAAAGAAATTAGCTGGACAATATATAAAAATTAGCCAGGCATGGTGACTCATGCCTGTGGTCCCAGCTACTTGGGAGGCTGAAGCAGGAGGATTGCTTGAGCCCAGGAGTTTGAGGTTGCTGTGAGCTAGGCAGACGCCACGGCACTCTAGCCTGGGCAACAGAGTGAGACTCTGTCTCAAAAAAAAAGTCATCAGATAGACAACTTGATAGTACATAATTGAGATACTATTATACACAGAATTACACATCTTTTTCATGTAACATAAAAATTTCCCACTGCAATGAAAATTCTTCCAAAACCGTATCTTCAGTGGCTGCACTGTATGCATATACCTAAGTTAAGTTTACCGTTTTCCTCTTGACAGTGGGTTATTTCCAGTTTTCATATCATAAAGCATGCAGTAGTGGGAAGCTATGCTTGGACTGCCAGTTATTTCTTTAAGCATAGATTCCTAGAAGTTTGCAATTGCTTAATCAAAGGGAATGAACATTTTTGAAGTTCTGGTTTTTTCCTTCCTTTTTTTTCTTTTGAAGCGGTCTCATAGAAAAGTTGCAAGCACAGATAAAGAGCTGAAGAGTAAGCTCCCCGACCATGATTTCCTATAACCCACACTCTGCCAGTCCCAGCACGACTGCTGAGGTCAGGAGCCAGCTCCGAGGCGTTGCTACCTCAGTAACACAACAGGGCCTGGTTCAGAATCCCTCATTGTGATGAGTCGTCTTTAATCTCCTTCAATCTGGAGCAGTTCCTTAATCCTCCCTGGATTTTCATAAGCTCGACGCTTTTGAAAAATGCAGGCCAGTTATTCTGTAGTGTGTCTCTCAGTTTGGTTTTGCCTGATAATACCTGATAGTAGCGCACCTCTGGCTCCTCGAGCATTCAAGCAGGTGGTGCGTCATTTTAATCTGTCCCATTACTAATGACCATCACTTTGGCTGCTTTAAGGCGGCGTTTGCGTGGCTTCCCCACCAAAAAGCTATTCTTTTCCCTTTGTAATTACTAAGTTTTTTATAGGGAGGTATTTTGACAACATGCAACTTTTCCTTGGTGTTCACAACGTGGCTATTTGGCATGAGAGGTTTAGCTTTCAGCCTGTCTTGGTTTTTGATATTCCTTCTTCACTAAGCTTAATCATTTCTAGCTTCTGATTTAAAGTGAGAGATGTGTGACTTCCTCTCACTTGGACACTTAGGGGCCACTGTAGGGTTATTTATTGGCCTAATTTCTTTTTTTTTTTTTGAGACAGAGTCTCACTCTGTTGTCCAGGCTAGAGTGCCATAGCGTCAGCCTAGCTCAGAGCAACCTCAAACTCCTGGACTCAAGCGATCCTTCTGCCTCAGCCTCCCGAGTAGCTGGGACTACAGGCATGCGCCACCATGCCCAGCTTATTTTTCTATGTATTTTTAGTTGGCCAATTAATTTCTTTCTATTTATAGTAGAGACGAGGTCTCACTCTTGCTTAGGCTGGTTTCGAACTCCTGACCTCAAGCGATCCTCCCACCTCGGCCTCCCAAAGTGCTAGGATTATAGGCGTGAGCCACCGCACCCCAGCCTTACTGGACTAATTTCAATACTGCTGTGTCTCAGGGGAGAGGGAGGCCCGAGGAGACGGGCAAGGGTAGGGGACGGCCGGTCACTACAGCAGTCAGAGCAGGCATGTTCCTCGAGCAAGTTCACCATCTTATGTGGGCACAGTTTGTGGCACCCCAAACAATTACAATAGTAGCATCAAAGATCACTGATCACAGATGGCCACGACAGATATAAGAATAATGAAAACATTTGAAATATTGCAAGAATTACTAAAGTGTGACCCAGAAACACAAAGTGAGCACATGCTGTTGGAAAAATGGCGCCACCAGACTTGCTTGACACAGGGTTGCACAAACCTTCAATCTGTAAATAACGGAATATCTGTGAGGCAGTCAAGTGAAGTGTGTCTGGGCTTCCCTGCATCACACCTGACAGCAGCCAGTTCTTCAGAGAGCTCTGGCTCCCTTTTGTGGAGAATGGTATTCAGAAACCAAGATCCAGGTTCCAGGTGTGTTCATTGTTCCTGGGGTGTCACTGCTCCTGGGTCTTCCCAGTGGGCAGAACTGGGGAATTATATGCATGCGTGTGCACTGCACATGTACATGTACATGCGTGTGCAGGAAACAGGTTGGAAGGCCTGCATTGCTCAAGCCCTTGCACTTTCCCGGAAGACCTGCCTTTCTGACTGACCCTTGGCCATCGCCTGCAAGGGAGCTCTTGGGATGCACTAGTTGGCAAGAGTGTCGCAAACGTATAGACTGAGTCATGCTGCATCGGTTATCCAGTCTGTGAACAGCGTGACTAACGGTAAACCCTGCTTTTCTTCTGGGGCTCTGGAGTCAGATTGTGGGCCTGATCCCCCAAAAACACACAGGGCTCGGGCCCAGGCAAGCATCCCTGGCAGGCGGCACAGCCCGTTGGTGGAGAAGTCGGGAGCAGCCCTGTGGCTCCCCTGGCGAGGCTGCTTGGAACCTGGCACCTGGTTTCCCCCAGACTCTGCCTCTTGCGCCGCTTCCCCTACAGATGCTGCTCTGTAGCCTTTTGCTGGAAGAAACTGTAACCAGGATCATACTGAGTCCGGCGAGGTCTTTCCGAAACTCACCACACCTGAGGGTGGTCTCGGGGACGAGCCCTCTGTCTCACATACGTGTGCTCTGTTGAAATTTCTCCCCGTCCTTATGCGTAGGAAACCTGCTTCCGTCAGCCTCAACACCCTAAGACGCTTCCCCTTGCGGGTGCCCCTCCTGTTCACCCCGGACAGGCTCTCACGCCACCTGCCACCCTCCTGGCCCCCTCGCACTGCCAGCGACCCTTCCTCATCCCGCTTGGCCCCATGGCCGGTACCCAGCACCCACCCTCCCCGTCGGTGCCCTGCCCAGCTGAGGACGGGCAGGGGAGAGGGAGGCGCTCTGAGCCCTCACACCAGCTGCCACACGGCTCTGTCAAATTCACTTCCCAAAGTTATTCCAACAGCTTATCAGACTCTGACCCCCAGTCCTGAGCTTAGCCCAGAAGCCCTTCTCTGCTCCTGCACTTCCCAGTGACCTTTCCTCGGCTCCTCCCCTGCATCCACCGCTGGAACCACTGTGCCTCCGCTCACGCAGTGGGCGCCGCCCTGTCCGCAGGGCTCATACCCTGCGCCTCCGCTCTGCGCCTCCAGGCCCCAGCGTGGCCCAGGGTGGGGGTTGGGGCTGGGGCGTCCTCTGCGGGCATCACTCTGACTCACTCGCGCTTTACCCCAGCGAAGCTGGAGGGCAACCCAGCGACGCGCGCCTCAGACCCGGGAGAGGCAGGGAAGCTTCGGCTCCCGTCCACTCTGCCGGCCTACCGGCCACGGGCCAGACGACACCACTCACGCGCTGTGCGTGGTGCAGAGGCTTCTTCCTTCAGCAGTTACTAAATGCGAGTCTGGACAGAAACACGGCCGCTCGCCTCTGGCCCTCAGCTGCCAACTGCCCACCTGGCTGCACACCTGCCGCTGTTCACTGCGTGATGTAAGCGGTGGGGAGCAAAGTAGATCCTGAGAACGTGTGGTAGGGCTGGTGGGGGAAGAGGTTTGGTGAATCCTTGCACTCTGGGCTCAAAGGTAAAAAGGCACCGAATTAACTGGCCTGGGACTTTGCTGTTGAGCTGATTCACGGTGACCAGCGAGGACCCTCGTTTTTGGCTTCCTGACCTTCAAGCTTTGAAACTTGCATGGTCCAGCAGCACCTTACTTCAACAGTGACAGCAGCAACGGTCAGGGAATTAGGGGCAGTGGGGCTCAACCGCTCTAACTGGTGGCACTGTTACGTGAGACACCACATATTTTCAGAGGACTAAATAAATACACATTCATTTAAGAAAATTTGTAAAATATAGAAAGACACTCCTCGTCTCACTACATTGTTAGGCCATCCTGGCAACCCATGCACTCAAGTTTAATTAAAAGCAAATGAGCACACACTCCAGGTGTAGCCTCTAAAAATGCATCTAGACTCCTGGCCGACCAGTGGCCAAGGCTCCCTTCCTCTTTTTAGGCTGCCTGCGCACAATCCCCCTTTCCACACACACTGCCATTTACCTGTGGTCTGAGAACACCTTAGGACCAGAACACGCAGAACTATAAATTATTCTGAGGGTCCTTGTTTGAATGGACCTTAAAGACCACATGATCTGCCTACCACAGAGTACATTAATTTCTCGACAAATCTATCAGGCTGGTTCTTAGTGGAAAACAACAAAAACGACCAATTTAAACATGATCTGGAGTGTTCCGAAGGGAAAGGTGAGGGCTGGTGACAAGGTCTGGGTGACAACCAAGAACCTGAATGCAGTGTTTTCTAGTAGGACACGAAATTCTCTGCCGAAAGGAAAAGCACAGAACAAAAGGTCCCAGGCATGATGCTACGTGCCCGCTTCTGCTCTAGAGGTGGAAACAAACCCAGCTGGTACAGGGACAGCAGAAGTATCAGCTCCTACCTTAGCATCTCAGAAAAGGTGCACCAGCCACCACCAAGGGCTCCCTGCCTGCTCTGTGAGGGGCCACTCCTCTCTCCCCTGCCACAGTCCAGAGTCTTCCGGGCTGGGGGAGAGGAGGGGCTAATGTTGCCATGGTTTTGAACGCTCAGTGCGTCTGCAGTGACACAGGTGTGAAAGTAGGTGTGGCTGAAAGTGTGGCTGAGGGCGGTGCACCTGAGAACTGAAGTCCTCGGACTCCTCAGGCCAGGGTTACAGGTGGGCTTCTGCAGCCACACTTGCAATGGCTTTCACACTGTAGTTTGTAACTCACCTGCGCCTCAAGGATGCACCCACTGTGAAGTGATTTCTTTCTTACCCTCCTTACCGCTCTGACTTTTTCTTCTATGGGATCTTAGAGAACACTGTTGCTGGAGAACGTGGAAGCCAACACGAGCTGAATCTCTGCCTAGTTTCTGTCGCCCGCCCACCAGTCTTACTCCTGTGCCAAGAATAGCTGCCGTGTCTTCACGCCTGCCTGTTCCCGCCATCCCCTGCCACACTCTTTCCGGCCGGCACCACCAGGGAGCTCTCCAGAGCACCCTAGTTTCTTTCTCCCTGAGGTTGTTATCACACAGTTGAAACATCTTTTTAAAAAGACTTGTCTTCATTATGAGGCAGCGTATGCTAGGAGCTAAATCAGTACCCCCACTTAGACCTGGCTCTGCCAACGACTGCCACACAGGCTCTCACGGGATGGAAAGGGACCAAAAGGTGGGCATCGCGTGCAGGTGCTACACACGCAGAACACAGGCTCAGAGATCCTCTCAGACACAACAGGCTCTGGCTCCTACTTCAGTCTATTTTGTAAGGTGATCTCCTACACAGTAGTTCCCAATCAGTATCGGTCTTTGAGGTTGATGGGTGAATCCTCATTTTAGCTGTGTATTATGAAAAACCTGGAACTTTAATGCTTTTCCAGCCTTCTAAGTCACACATTTACACTGTTTACTCAGGGGGATCAAGGATCACAAATTAAGAAACTCCAGAGTTTAGGATCTGAAAAAAAATTAACTGGGACTGTTACAGTATGTTCTAAGGGCACATTCACAGAATATGAGAATAGCTGTATCCCTAACATGATTTTAAATGTGTTAGTATTAAAGACTAAGTAATAATTACGACAAATTGTCAAAAATTAGACTTCTAAAGCTGTGATTTAATATCTGCATAACAGAAAACCTAAATTGCAGAAGCCTATTGGCAGGTGTGCTACAAAGTAAACCTTTATAATTAGAAAGGTGTAATACTTACTTTTACCACCTATGAAAAGGGATTATTTTGAGGGAACTATTAGTATGACCAATAAGAAAATGAAATTCAGTGTAAGTTTTGAAAGCTAAAAAAACCCTTCTAGCAGTACTTCATAGATGGAAATTTACTCCTTAGCTAAAAAAAAGTTCAGCAGGGAGAGTAAATAGCAAATCTGAATCCATTTTTTTTATTGCTGTTCTCACAGACTCAACCAGGACTTCCCTCCTTTCACTCTTTGTTAACAGCATCACAAGAGGAGTTCATTGCACAGAGCACTCCACGTGGTAGCTGGCATATGGGAAGAACCGTCCCTGTGATGTAATCACCAGGAAAAGGATGTCTGCGATCAGGATGCCCTACATGTCTGGGTACCTAGGAGCTCTGCACAGGTCTAAAGGTAGCATTGCTGCACTGCCGAGTGACAGGTCATATTAGGCAAGTCAATTGACATTTGAGTGAAGACACCTTATCCATTTGCTGGGACGTTCCCAGTTTCAGCACTGAAAATCCAGAGAAACCCCTCAAGTTCTGAGCAAACTGGGACAGCTGGTCACCTCGGTTTCCCCCTCTGCACAGCGCAGTGATACCCACGTGGTGGGATTAGTATGAGGTTTACAGGGATACGGCAGCACATACCAATGAAGAGCATGAAGCCAGGCCACCCTGGTGTACCCCAGCCCTGTCCCCCTCAGCCAGCTACCTGCCCTCCACACCTTAATTTCTTGTGCACAAACCCATTCCCCACCCCACCCCCAGCTCCTGGCGCTGTGTTGCAGCACAGAAATGGTCTGGAGTCACTCTGAGACAGAAGGGGAGTCCCCGCCAATACCGCCTCACGGCTTGGCCCTCTGAAGCAGCCAGGCCTGGGATACAGAGGACACATCTGCATTTCAGCTGCACGGTCCCAGGCGCCCCTTCCTCTCATCAGTGTTGTTAGGTTAAAACACTACTTTTTTCAGATGACTCCTGAAGTCTGGAGTTTGGTTAGAATTTTAATGCCATGTAAACCAAACTGTGGCTGTGCTATTTGGGCCTTGACATAACGAAAAATATAAAGTTATAGGGAAAACTTACGGATGCTGTCCCAAACCATGGAATATTCAGTTTAGAATCTCCTTAACGTCAAGAGGACAGATGGTACAAAAATCGTTTGGATCCAGCACCTTGACCGCAAAGGCTACACCGATTAAAAATTACAAATACTGTCTCAGTTCTCCATATCCGTATCGCAGTATTTAAAACTGATCCTTCACTAAAAAAAAAAAAAAAAAAGCCAGTTTGGCTAAATTGAATAGAACCTGCCAATTTGGCTAAATTGAATAGAACCTGCCAATTCTGAATAGCCGCTCCATGGAAACAAGTTAATACATGACCTTAGGGAGATTAAGGGGAGGAATATTCAGTGGCACAGCGCAAGCCTTATAACATCGATTTCACACAATATGCATTATTTGCTGAATTGAATTCAACAATATGTACTGCTCAGTCTTCCCAGATGTCATCTTTCCTGGGCTTCATTCCCTCAAACTCTGATCCTGTCATCCTCTTACAGATGCTTTTAATGTCATCATAGGGTGTCTCAGATTGTGGCATCGTATGTGCGGGAAATAAAAATTTCGGTTTCTGTTCCCAAATCTTTTGGTACAGGACACCGATGCTAACAGATTTATGTTTAACTGGTTTCAAGAGCTCCAGAGCTGGTGATTTCCTTCTCTGGTTCCTTGGTTTCCAGCTATACTAACCACGGCAGTGGACTCCCGTGTGCAGCCTGCCGTGCACAGAGATCGTGCAAACACAGATGCCTCCCGACTGACTTGGTTCTGTGGCATAACGATCTCTCTCGTGGGAGTCGGATTCGCTGGTGTTCCTGATGGGGCACAGGGGTTTTACTTTTAGGACTGAATGTTAAAACGCAGCACACGCTGACGACAACGCGGAGAACACAGGCAGCACTGAGGATGACTATTACCAAACCATTCTGCCCATTTCCTAGCAATCTAAGCAGTTGATAAATGCTTATTATTTACTAAAAAGACCTTAAAAACCAATGTAAAAACTAGGTTAGCGTTTTGGTGCTGAGTTTTCTTAATTAGTGAGGGTTAAGGGTTGCTTTGTTTAGTGAACTCTAAGAAATAACTGCACAACAATCATCACACTGTTTAAAAAGAGCAACAGAATCCACAGATGCTGAAATAGCTGCACTTAACAGACTTCCAATATGTACTATTTTTAAAGTTGCTGCTGCCACATAGATAGGTTAAATAACATTTTTAAAAGTACACTTAATCATTGTATAAAAAACTATCTCCTTCCTTCTGAATTTCTTTTAATGACAGTTTAAAAAATTTTCACTATTAATAATCTGCTTTTTAAATTTCAAATAAATTATTTTTTTACATTTGCAAGAACTCCCACATGTGCCTTTTAAAGTGTTTTGAAGTGGATCTTCTACCCAATTTTGACCTGTAAGACTAAAAACTTAATAACCAGCAGCTAGCACAACGATAAAAGGCCCAGCATCCAAAGGTGTGCCTCAGCTGAAACACACCTGGACTTGGAGCACCTTCACCACAGTGGCTTTCGTGGGGCGATTCTGCCCCTCAGGGACCACTTAGCAACAACAGTTTTGGTGGCCATAATAGGGCGGGGGCAGGGCAGTGTGGGGGCATTTGGTGGGTGGCGGCCAGGGACACTGCTCATCATCCTACTGTGCACAGGACAGCCACCCACAGCAAGGAACCGTTGGGCCCAAAATGCTGGCAGTGCTGAGGCTGGGAAACCTCATGGATGTCACTGAAGAAAGGCCAGGATGAAGCCACAGCCAACAGCAGCCTACCCCTGTCCTGACTGGCTCCACTGAACATGGCCCAGCAACGGCAAACGCCACACTGCTGACACCCTGGTTATAAGCTGCCCTGGCACTGTGGGGACCACCACTACTGAAATACCACAAATCTCTGCCAAATCCATCTTGTGACCCTGGTAATTAATTAGCCCTTTCTGGTTACGCTTATTTTCACAAGACGACAAGTAATGTTCTTTAGAAAACAAATGTGGCATCTACTTCCACATTTAGATTATTCCTGAGAGACATGCAGCACAGTAATGTTCCAACTGTTCGAAGAATTAAACAGTTCTATTTGCAGTGGTGTAACAAATTTTAATTCAAAATAGACACTCTGAAAACAATAGGTAAAAAAAAATAATAAGTTCAACAAGCTCTTTTTGAATTTACAACAGAGTACAACAATCACAGACCAGCTTCACAATTGCCTCAAAAATGCACATTATAGCAATTACATGCAAGTATTGTATTTGTAAAAATTCATATGGTAACATTATTATATTTCTCAGAGGCTGTCACCTCCTCCAAACACTCCTACCTAAAGGTAGGTCAGACAGGTCCCTCCGCTGTGGACCACCAGCACATGACTCATGGCCCAAACTGGTCTCCCTTACTGGTTCTGGTGCTGTATTTTACAGCAGATGGGGAAAAAAGAGATTTAACATCCAAAGGACACAACGGAGACTCTTTAGCAACACACGTCCCATCCACCCAGACAGCTGGGCCAGAGGAAAGCTGGTCTCCCCGAAACCCGGCCTCCGGGACACGCTAGGTGCCTGACCACACCAGCCTCAGAGACACAGACCCGTCCACTCATTCCACCCTGTCCCCTGAAAACCTGCATTGAGATTTAAGTTTATGTCCACACTCAGGTGCAGTGACTTTATTCCTGAGCATTGCAGTCCTTCCCTTTCACTAGTTTATCAGCAGTTAGGTTAAGAGAAGAGTTTTTGGGTATGTTTTCATTGTTTATTCTAAAGGCACTATAGATTTATATTCTTACCTTTGAATGGAGAAATGACATCAGCATATCTAAAAAGGGGGAAAGTCTACACTGAAAACTGATTTCTGCACCTACAGAATTACTTTATTTGTAAAAATAACTCTTGATTTATGAGCTATATGCCAGACCTCAGATCCAGTATATTTTTAACAAAAACACTTAGTTTTCTGAGTTATGATTAAAAAAACGACAACAACGAAAAAAGAAACAGCTGTTAGGACAAACCTGAAAAAAATGTAGATCAAAACTGTAATCTAATGAGTAAATAACTTCAAAGAAATCAGCAAGAGTTAAAACAGTGCGCCCTCAGGGAGCCGCACACTCCACAGGATGGGCACCCACATCTCTCAACATTCCCTGCGTCACTGGCTGCTGCTGCAAAGCTGAGGGAGATCGATGCTCCAGCTTGCAGTTCATCAAGTATTCTGAAACAGGCTGAATTTCCTTAAATGAAAAGAACAAGTATTTGTAGATTTCAGGTTTTTTATCATACGACAACTGACACTGCTGGGAAAACAAGGCGTGCATGAAATAGCAAAAGATTTAATTTACATGAGAGGGAAAAACTGAAAATAATTGTTACAATAAATCTGAAAGAACTATTCGCTTCCTTACATAGAAGCCTTTCTGAGCACCTGAAATACATCTAAGGAGCAGCATAAAGACCACTGGGATTAATTCAACGCAGTGAAAACAACATTTTTAAAAGTCTCAATTGAAAAACTATTACCTAGTACTTTAGCTTTACTAATTTTTCTACAAGTTTTGTGGTTCATACTCAAAGTTCAATCTGTGTTTAACGTTTTTAAGTTCAGACATGTCAAAGCCTAAAAGTACAGAAGGCTTGTGATTTTTTATTGCTTTCATGCAAATATACCTTCTTTTTCCAAAAAATGAAGCCACATCAATTTTCCACACCCATAAGAGTGAGGATAAAAGTTCTATTTCCTTTTTACTAGGATATGGTTTCTTATGGAAATAATCTCTAAGAAATTGCTTTTTTTCTTCATAAGAACGGTCTTCATATTTTTTAGGATCTAATGCTAAAATCTGAAGAGCATCTTCGCTAACGACCGGCCCCTCTGTCCTGGTTTCATTCCTTTGTCTTTTAAAAGGCACAACGCTCATCCCCTTTTCTGGACCTGGGGCCGCGTCCACATTCAGGATGAGAGGTGGCTCCTCCCCACCCCTCTGGTCTTCGGCCCCCACATGGGCATCAGGCAGCTTTCTCTTCACAGAGAAGGGGGCATCATGGACCACCTCGCCGTTGACCAAAAGCAGCTCGCTGTTCTCGATGGCATCAGGCTGGCCCTGCAGGTCTGAGCCACTGTCCTTGGGGGCACTCCTGCAGCGCAGCAGGTGGACGGCAATGGCGGCCAGCGTCATGTTCCCAGTGTAGACCCCACAGCAGTGGATGCACTTGAACGCAGGAGACTTCAGAATCGTGTGCACCGTGGGCATGATGTGGTGCCTCTCCTTCAAGTGCAGTTCATACGCCTCTGGCGCCACGAAGGTGCCGAAGCAGAAGGGGCAGGTCGACACCTGCTTGCTGGGGCTGCCAGACATGCCCTCGGCCAGAGGCCGCACCTTCACATACACAGGCACAAGGGACTTGGAGTGTATCCCGGCCAGGATAGCCAGGTAGACTTCCCGCTCCCCAAGCTCCTCCTTTGGCAACATGGTAATGAAGTCAAGGTGGGGGAACAGCAGGTTACCATTAGCATCGATATCCAATTGAAAACCCTTGTTACTGTAATCCACAGGTAACTTCTTCTTCCCCAGGTGCATGGTCCTGCTGTGCTCTGAAAGACCACGGATGTCATGGAACGTGCGTGGACAGAACAAGCAGCCCAGGCCATGCATCAGTAAGTGATGTATGAGCTCCTCCTCGGAGACCAGGCATTTACAGGAGAGACAGCGAACCGTCTTCTCTCTCATCCACTTCAGAAATGGCGCACAGGCTGCCAGTTTCTCGGGCTCGAGCTTGTCCCCAGCCCTGCACTCGCTGTGCTTGTGGGCCACCTCCATGTGGACCTGGTAGACGTTGGAGGGGAAGAGCTCATTGCAAACAGGACAGGTTTTCCACTGCTTGGCCTGCTTGAGTGCCTGGTTAGTATCTGCCGCAGAGCAAGAGGCCTGAATGAACACGCTCTGGGAGGCATTTACCAGCACTGACGGCGAGGGAACACCAGGCAGGGAGCCAGCCATCGGGGCTGCTGTGCCCGATGGCAGCAGCTGGATGGGCACCTGTGGCGGGGCCACCGTTGCCATGCCTCCAGGGGACACCGGCAGAGTGACAGACACTGGGGCCAGCGTGTAGGTCGGAATCCCGTTCACCTGCTTCCCCGTAGGGATGAGTTGTCTGAGAATAGAGCCTGAGGTGAGGAAGGTGGTGTTCTGTGAAGTGCCCGGTCTGAACGGCTGGCTCACAGGCAGAATGTTGGTGCTGACTGGCTGGCTTAGTTGCAGAACCCCAGGCCTTGGTGGCTGGCCCACAGGGAGAACTCCTGGCATGACAGGCTGATTGAGCTGGAGAACACCAGAATTCACACCCTGGCTCACAGGGACACCACCTGAGGAGACCGTCTGGTTGGGAGAAAGCAGCCCAGACGGGACCACCTGGCCCACAGGGAGAACTCGTGATGGGGCCGTCTGGCCAACAGGGAGCACCCCTGACTGGACCATCTGGCCAGTAGGAAGAACCCCAGAGGTTGCCGTCTGTCCAGGGATAACCCCAGCAGGGGTCATCTGGCCTGCAGGAAGGACCCCTGCTGGGACAGCCCGGCTCACAGAAATCACCCCTGGTGAGACAGCCTGAAGAACCCCGGGGGTGACAGAGGGACTAACAGGAAGGATGCCAGGCCTTATGGGCCCCACAGGCTGGGTGAGGGGTAAAACCCCGGGGCGGACAGGCGGACTTAAGGGGAGGACACCAGTCCCAACAGACTTATTTATGGGTCCAAGTGGCTGACTCAAGGGCAATACGGGAGGGTTTACAGACTGATGAAGTGGAACCCCATGAGAAAGAAAGACGGGCTGAGGTGCTGAGGACTGCAGGGTGAGGCTGTTCTGACCCACAGGCAAAGGGCTGGAGACCAGAGTCACGTGGGACTGGGCAACAGCTGGTGGGGAATGGGTGAGGCTCCCAGGAGCGCCCGGGGCCACAGTCACTGGCTGCACTGTGGCTGGGCTCGGACTGCTCTGGGGCAAGGCCAGGTGGAAGCGTGGAGGCGGGGCCGGGATGCTTGGAGCACTGCTGCTCGTTGGTAGGACCAAACGTGCTGCTGGTTTGGGGGCAATATGCATTTGCTTCAAAAGTCCAGTCCTCTTAATATGTTCCGAAATGACAGATCTAAGCTTATTTTCCAAGTCCCTGTGTATATCCGATGTCAAAATGTGATACATTAATGCATCCTGGCTGCTGGCATTGGCACTGCATTTTTTACAATAATATTTGTCAGATGGTGGGATCTTCTCAATAGGAGTCTCACTAGTTTTCAGCTGCTCACCGTCCTCAGTTCGCAGGCCAAAGTAGGAGTTAATTAAGTAGTGAAAATGGGCTACCAGCACATGCTTCTTCATGCTGTAGTACAAAGTGTTTGAAAAGTTGCATTTTAAACAGGTAAAGCTTATCACGTCACTCCTTGATGATTTAGTTTCGCCCAAAATATTCACTGTGTAGTTCTGGACTTTCCGAACAGGAGCATGGAACATTCTGAAGTGCCTCCCCACGACTTTGGGTTGAGATGCAAACACACAGTTTGGGCAAGGGATCACCAGCTCTTGGTCAATCTCATCTTCATGGTAACGGTGTAAATGATTTTTGAATGACGTGAGCACTTTTGTAGAGTATTTACAGAGGCCGCAACAGTATGGCTTTGTTCGGTATCTCTGTTAAAAGAAAAGAAAGTTTCAGGCATAGTTTAAGACAAACTATACAGAAGAGGCTCTGCCTTCCGTAGTCCAGGAATCCATGATTCTCTTCCTAATGTGCTACATACATTCACACTGTCCCTTCTCAAGGAACTGTTTCTTCTAACCCAGGGTTGGCAAGCTTTTTTCATAAAGAGCCCGACAGTAAATATTTTAGGCTTGTGGGCCACACAACACAGTCTCTGTGGCAGCTACTCAGCGTCACCACTGTAGTGCAAAAGTACCCACAAATAATATGTAATTTATGGGCACAGCTATGTTCCAAATAAGTATTTATGAAGACCAATTCAAATTTTATATACTTTTCACATGTACTCTTTCTGTCTTTTCTTCTTAAGTATTTAAGAACTCAGCAATCATTCTTGTTTAGCTCATCAGTTGTGCAAACGGTCAAATCACAAACCTGCAAGTTTTACTGGATGTTGGAGCAGACTGTACTCCCTGGTTACAGGATTTGCTCGGCTGTTGCAGGACTTGGCCCACAAGTTTCAGTTTGCTGACCCTGCTCTGAGCCATCCACTAAAACCACGACTCTCATCACTTAGTCCTATACTTCAACTGCATTAAATAACAATAAACTTGGTTAACTTTTCTGCAAGATAAAATTATTTTCTCCCCCTCATCCCATTTTTCTTAGTTCCAATGTTGTTTTTACTCCAAATTCTAAAACCTCTGGAATTTATCTACAACTAACCCAGTTTTCAGATTGCTAAACTATCATTATCCTTTTATTGCCCCCACTCCTAGAGAAGGTAGGAGTCAGATGGATAGGGCTTCGCACATGCAGGCACCCAATAAACTAAAGAGCAAGTGTGCCTAAACCCATGCTATGAAGAATCCTGAGGCCACAGAACACAATACTGATCATATGGATTTTCTATTTAAGGCACATTAGGGGGAATTCAACAACCTCAGGGTCTAAAAACAGACATTATATAACTGCTGGCCAAATGAGGAGTGCAATCTGCTCCAACATCCAATAAAACTTGCAGGTTTGTGACGATCTGAGAGCACACTTAAGTCTTTGGTCTCATGGTAACTCCTGAGATCGTACAGCTAGTGAACCATAAAACACCTACCCCTAGTCCCACAAGCCAGGAAGCAGAAACCTGGGCAGATCAAGTCCAAGGCCCCAGAGTTGGCAGTGACCAAGGGTTAATTACCACCCTCTCCTAATCTGTGTTCTCACGATCACTCTCATACACACACACACTTATTTCCCTTCTTCAAGACTTTGCCATCTTATCTCTCTCCTATTCATATAGTTTTTCCTCTTGGGTCACAGGTCAGAAAAATTATCTAAACACATTCAACACTGTGTTACTTTACTATCTTCTCAGCTCAGTTGGAAAAATCCCAGGTTCTAATATTTTTGGTAGGATCTATAACAAACCTAGGGCAACAGCCACTACCTAACCAGACCAGACACTAAAATAAAAACACATTTCACTAATTCTAAGAGACACATTTTTTCATATTTTAACTCTTGGAAATCTGGATATACCTCGTGACCAATAGTTCATATTGCAACACAATTTAAGTGAAATATCGTTTTAGTTTTATTGGTGGTTCATTAAAAAGGTGTTTTATACTCAATGAAAAACAGTATTGAGAAACTGTATACTCAAAGAAAATTATACTCAATGAAAGAACTGATAGAACTTACTAACAAATGCCTGTTAATATCTGTTAGTGATGAATAAATCTGGGTTAGGCAAATATTCCTTTAATATGACACCATAAACATGATCTATAAAAGAAAAAAATGATAAATTGAACTTCATGAGAATAAAAAGGCAAGACACTGTTTAAAAAACGAAAAGACAAGTCATAGGCTAAGAGACAGTATTTGCAAACCACCTATCTAATAACAATTCTCAAACGGAATACGCGTTGTGGGCATATTCAATCTCAGTAAGGAAACAAATGATCCAATTTTTTTTAAATGCTCAAAAGATTTGAACAATTTTTACCAAAGAAGATATATGGATGTAAAATAAACACATGAAAACATGCTCAACATCATCAGTCACTAGTGAAATGCAAATTAATATCAAAGGAGATACCATTACACATCTGTTAAAACACGAAATCAGTAGATAAGCCAATAAATACAATAACCCAGACAGTATCAAACCCAGCAAGGATGCAGAACAGCTAGAATGATCACACTGCCAAGGGAAAGCCAACTGGTATAACCGATTTGCAAAACCGTGTGGCAGTTTCTTATGAAGACAAATACATATTTAAGTACCATACAGCCCACCGATCCCATTCCAAGTCATTTACCCAAGAGAAATGAAAGCACATATTCACACAAAAAAATGCAAAAGTTCCAGGCCAGTGACCAAGCATACAAACTGGAGTACGAACATCAGCTCACTGGTAACAGAGGGAGAACAAACCGACGGAAGTGAAGTCGCAGCACTATGTGCTGCCGGAAGGACCAAATCCAGACCAGGCATCATCTTCCCGTCACACCTTAACGTTGCTTCCTCAGCACCCCGCGATTCAAGCTCCAGCGCCTCAGACCACCTCAGCAAGCCTCTCTGTGCTCCTCGCCTGAGAAAGTCTCACGTGTTTCTCTGAGCCCTGGGAGGCATGAGCCACAGGATTATGCAACTTTCCCTCTAGTTCTCCCCAAAGTGTCTATCCCTAAATCCTGTGTTCCCAGGAACAAACTAGAGAAGGAAGACCACCTTAGGAACAAAGTCACTGATACTAGCAGACATCAGTCTTTCTCACCAGGCAACAGGGCTTTTACTTTTATCTGAATATGTTATCTAATACATTCACTCTCTATTATTTCAAATCATTAGGTCATTAAATATGAAATGCCCAATTTTGAATCAAAAGTGCAGTTATTATATCTCAAACAAGAAGCAGTACAATTAATCAAAGTGTGCACCTAAACTATTGACACAGTTTTGCCATCTTAACGGTAGCTTGTTTATGCCAACACCAAAGAAGCCTGGAGAGTGAGTGGTGATCAGATCACAAAAGGCGTTTGATTTTCCACAGCTTGTTGAGAATTGAGTATTTTTCCCTGCAATAAGTAGTCCAAAGCCTAGAAGTGGCAGTCACTTGGTGCGAGGTCTGCAGAATACAGTGGATGACAGAGAGTTTCCAAGTCCAGCTGCTGTAGTTTGAGTAATGTTGTTTGTGCAACATGTGGTCAAGCACTGTCTTGCAAGAGGATTGGCCTGTCTCTATTGACCAGTCTCAGATGCTTAATCGCAAGCATCCTCATCATTTCATCCAACTGGTTGCAGTAGACACCTGCTGTAATTGACTGACTAGGTTTCATGAAGCTGTAGTTAGTTGATAACACCAGTGCTGGACCACCAAACAGACACCATTAGCTTTTTCTTGATGAATATTCGGTTTTGGACTGTGTTTCGGCACTTCATCTTTATCCAACTATTGTGCCAAATGCTTGCAATTGTCAAAAAGAATCCATTTTTCATCACATGTAACAATACAGTGTAGAAATGGTTCGCCTTTACGTCGTGACGGCAAAGAAAACCAAGCTTCAAGATGATTTCTCTTCTGACACTCGTTTAATTCATGTGGAACCATCTATCCAGCTTCTTTACCTTGCCCATGTGTTTCAAATGGTCCAGTATTGCTGGAATAGTAACATCAAACCTTGCCGCTAGTTCACGTGTAGGTTTAAGATGGCTCCGCTTCCACTATAGCTTTCAGCTCATCATTATCCACCTTGCTCAGGTTGCCCATGTGGCTGATTTTCAAGACAAAAATCACCAGAACGGAACTTCTCAAACCACTGACATACTATGTATTCATTACCCACATCCTTCCCAAACACTTGATATTTCAAGCCATCTGCGCTGCATTGGTTCTACGACAGAAATCATATTCGAAAGTAACACAAATTTTTGACTTATGCATGGTTTCACAAAAATTGCTCTAAAAAAATTTGAAAGATAATTACAAGGCAAAACTTGCGTTTGAAGACTGAGGGTGCACCTTCACAATAAAAATATAACAAGTGTCAAAGTTGAAATATCAGAGATATCAACTGTCAAACTTAGTATTTAAGGAAATTGGACATTTCATACTTAATAACCTAAATAACATTTTATGTCTAGGCCTATTCACCCAATAAAAACAAACTCCTTGAGGAAAAGAACCTTAACTTTACCTCTTTATACTAGACACCAAAAACTGTCACCTGCCTTGCGGCATGATTTCAAAAATGCTTCTTAATGAAAAATGTGATTTTATATATACTGCAAGCTACATTATAGGATATTTTAAGAATTCAGATGAGAAAAACCAACGAAGCTTAAGGTTCATATGAAGTCAAGATCTGCTAAACGAGGCTCATTTCAACAGCCATGAGCTGTTGTGCTACAGAGTAACCACGTCACGGTGGATTCAAGGATCACGTCAGATGGCAGAGAGGGGATGTCAGGCCACAGAGGGTCAGAGACTAAAACAAGGACTCAAGAGGGCGGCTGACAACAGCAACACTGCTGTCAGAACAAGGACTAATTGCAGAAAACACTTTTACAGCCGAAATTCCCAAGGCCAGCATGACTCTGACAAACAGAAGTTAGGGAAAGACAGCTAAGTCAAACCTGGGGCTGATTAGGTCCTGATCAAATCTGGATGTCTGGTGACAGCAAAGAGGTCCTAGAAAAAAACCCTTTAAGGAGTAGCTTAAATTTGCTTAAGTTTGAAGTTTTGAATTATTAAAAATGCTGTTCCTTGATTCAAAGATCTACATTTTTATTTTAGTTTCTGAAACCAGGATGTACATTCATTGTATACACTTAATTCAAAGCATTTTGTTTTACTCAGAACAGTTATTAAATCAAAGGTCTTTTTTACACCAGTGGCATTTATAATCAAGGACAAATAGTTTCCCTGCATCACTGTGTCAACTACATTCAAAGACGACACTCAAAGCATCCATAACCCTGCCCAACAATGAATTTTGTCTTCTATCTCCCTAAAGGCTGCAGTGGGCCTCCTCCCCATTCATCCACCAGCAACCCCAATACATGTGATGTTCCTTCCTCAGACTACATTCACACTTACCCCTAACTTGAAGAAACGTGAAAACCAAATACAGAAAATACATACCACTTTCTTTCCAGACGGTTCCCAGAGAGAAACATCGCCCCACGATGTGTTATAAAAGTACTTCTCCCCTGGATCGAAGCCTTTAAGGTCCTTTTCAAAAAGGAGAAAAAGACATCATTATGTAAATTCAGAAGATAAAGAAATATTTAATTAGAACCTGGCAAGTATGTGGCACATAAGAAACCTACATGAGAAAAGAGAAATGAAAATATAGTTGTTCCCCCATATCCATGGGGGATGGGTTCCAGGACCCCCTGCGGATACCAAACCCACAGAAGCTCGAGTCCCTGACATAAAATGGTGTAGTGTCTGCATATAACCTACGCACATGAATGGTAAGAAAGTGAAACAGCCGTACTGCTGATATGAAGAAACTTTTACTGGTCTGGACAGAAGATCAAACCAGTCACAACATTCCTTTAAGCCAAAGCCTAATCCAGAGCAAGGCCCTGACTCTTCAACTCTATGAAAGCTGACAGAGGTGAGGAAGCTGCAGAGGTTGGTTCATTAGGTTTGTGGGAAAAAAGCCATCTCCATAACATAAATAAGTGCAAGGTGAAGCACTAAGCACTGATGGAGAAGCTGCAGCAAGTTATCCAGATCTAGCTGAGATCACCGCTGAAGGTGATCTCACTAAACAAGAGATTTTCAATGTAGATGAAACAGCCTTCTAATGGAAGAAGATGCCATCTGTGACTTTCACAGCTAGAGAGAGGTCAGTGTGTCTGGCTTTAAAACTTTGGAGAACAGGCTAATTCCATTGTTAGGGGCTAATGCAACTATGACTTCAAGTTGAAGTCAATTTACCATTCTGAAGTCCTAGAGCCCTTAAGAACTATGCTAAATCTACACTGCCTGTGCTCTATAAAGGGAAGAACAAAGCCTGGAGACAGCACATCTGTTCAGCACGGTTTGCTAAATATTCTAAGCCCACTGCTAAGACCTACTGCTCAGAAAAAAAGATTCCTTTCAAGATATTACTGCTAATAACAATGCACCTGGTCACTCAAGAGCTCTTGTGGCGAAGTGCAAGGAGATTAATGTTGTTTTCATGCCTGCTGGCACAAAACCCATTCTACAGCCCAGGAATCAAGAGTAATTTCAACTTTCAAGTCTTAATTATTTCAGAAATACATTTCATAAGGTTAGAGCTACCATGATGGATCTGAGAAAAGTAAACTGAAAACCTGGAAAGGATGCACCATTCCGGATGTCATTAAGAACATTTGTGAGTCATGGGAGGAGGTCAAAATATCAACATTCACAGGAGTTTGGAAGAAGTTCATTCCAGCCCTCATGGATGGCTTTTAGAGGTTGAAGACTTCAGTGTAAGAACTGCAGATGTGGTAGAAATAGCAAAAGAACTTAAATTAGGAGTGGAGTCTGAAGATGTGACTGAATTGTTGCAACCTCCGGATAAAACTTGAATGGATGAGGAGTTGCTTCTTATGGATGAGCAAACAAAGTGGTTTCTTGAGATGGAATCTACTCCTGGTGAAGATGCTGTGAACACTGTTGAAATGACAACAAAGGATTTAGAATGTTCCATAAACTTTAGTCGGTAAAGCAGCAGCAGGGTTTGAGAGGACTGTCTCCAGTTTTGAAAGAAATTCTACTGTGGGTAAAATGCTCTCAAGCAGCATCGCATGCTAAAGAGAAATCTTTCATAAAAGGAAGAGTCTATCAAGGCAGCAAACTTCACTGTTGTCTTATTTTAAGAAACTGCCACAGCCACCCCCACCTTCAGCAACCACCGCCCTGGTCAGTCAGCACCACCAACACAGAGGAAAGACCCTCCACCAGCAAAAAGATTAAGACTCACTGAAAGCTTAATCATTAGCATTATTTAGCAATAAAGCATTTTTAACCAAGGCATGTACATTGTTTTAGACATAATACTCTTTCACATTTAAGAGACTACAATATAATGTAAACGTAACTTTTTTTTGAGACAGGGTCTCACTCTGTCACCTGGGTAGAGAGCAGTGGCATCATTGTAGCTCACTGCAACTTCAAAATTCCTGGACTCTAGCAATTCTCCTGCCTCAGCCTCTCCAGTAGCTGGGACTACAGGCACACACCACCAATGCACCCAGCTAATTTTTCCGTTTTTTTTGTAGAGACAGGGTCTCAACTCTTGGTCAGGCTGGTCTCAAACTCCTGGCCTCAAGTGATCCTCCTGCCTAGGCCTCCCAAAGTGCTAGGATTACAGGTGTGAGCCACTGCACCTGGCCTAAACATAACTTTTATGTGCAAGGGGAAACCAAAAAATTCATGTGACTCTATTGCGATATTTGCTTTAATACAGTAGTCTGGAAGTGGACCCTAAATATCTCCAAGGTATGCCTGTACTTGAAACTCTAACCAGAGATCTTTTTAAAAAAAACTCCTTTTCTCCCCTACCACCTCTTTAACATTAAAGATTTTTCCTGGCCTCCACCGTGATAGTATCTGTACCTCTAATAGTTTTTAATTTCGAACACACATGACGACAAAAGCTGCCAGGAATAGTAATACTTTTAAATAACTCTGGATACTATTAATATTTATCACGTATCAGTATCTACTAACATTTGAAATACAACAGTAACTTAATGGGTGGAGTACTCATTCAATCCTCAGATAATGCTTCACTTATTTACAAATTCTCAGCCCACCAAAGAAACTATAATTCCCAAATAACATCACAATTCCTCTATGGTAGGCAACATATATCAGAAATCTCTATTTTAGGCAGTGCACACATGCATACACAGAAAGAACACATCTCTTTCACTTTCAAGTTTATGGTATTTGTGGGTTTTGGTTATTAAGCAACCAAACACTGGTTTCTTTTATATTTTAATGGGTAAAACACATAGTCATTATTCAAGGGATGGGCCCGCTTAACCTGGCTAAGCATCAGAAGCGGTGGTCAGGACTGATCCATGCTGTGGTTCCAGTACGCTCAGATACACCAGGTACTTTCCTAACACTAGTTCTAAAAAGAAAATTCTTGTCAGATTTTATATGGGGAACTCTGAATGTAATCATGGCCAGACACGATGGCTCACACCTGCAATCCTAGCAACTCTTGGAGGATTGCTTGAGGCCAGAAGTTCGAGACCATTCTTAGCAAGAGAGAGACCCCCATCTCTACAAAAATAGAAAACTTAGCTGTGGGTGGTGGCACACACCTGTAGTCCCAGCTACTGGGGAGCTAAGGCAGGAGGACTGCTTGAGCCCAGGAGTTTGAGGTTGCAGCGAGCTAGGATGATGCCACTGTGCTCTAGCCTGGGAGACAGAGCAAGACTATGTCAAAAAAAAAAAAAAAAAGAAAGAAAGAAAGAAAACAGAAAGAAGATAAGGTTCTTAGAAGAGTGTATTTTCCCCAAGGCTCACTCTTCTCAACCAGGCAGTCGACAACCACACAGCCTCCTACTTGAGGCCCTAACTCTTGCTAGAAGAATAAAGTCACATGTGCTTTGTGACACTCCATTGTGAAATCTGAAATGCAGCACAGGGCATCCGTGAGGACCAGAGGGGTGCTCCCTCGGTCCCTTCTTTTTTCTGTGCTGTTCTCCAGTCAGCTTGGATTCTATAAGCCCTCAGCAGCCTTCCAATAAATTCCCTTGGGAAGAAGTTGGTCCATTTGGTTTCTGTTGTTTGAAACCAAAGAACTCTTAACTACTGTGGTGGATTAAGAATAAATGCATCTGACACAGAAAAAGGTTCTTAACATGAGGTTCAGTGAAAAGAAACAAAGCTAATATAACATCTTATACAGCTGACCATATCCTTGTAAGGAAAAAAAAAGTGAATGTGTCCCATTTTTAAAAAATCTGTAGGCCGGGTGCGGTGGCTCACGCCTGTAATCCTAGCACTCTGGGAGGCCGAGGCGGGCGGATGGCTCAAGGTCAGGAGTTCGAAACCACCCTAAGCAAGAGCGAGACCCCGTCTCTACTATAAATAGAAAGAAATTAATTGGACAACTAAAAATATATAGAAAAAATTAGCCGGGCATGGTGGCACATGCCTGTAGTCCCAGCTACTCGGAAGGCTGAGGCAGAAGGATTGCTTGAGCCCAGGAGTTTGAGGTTGCTGTGAGCTAGGCTGATGCCAGGGCACTCTACAGCCTGGGCAACAGTCTCTTTTGAGACTCTGTCTCAAAAAAAAAAAAAAAAAATCTGTAAAGACAGATAACAATGTCAACAATGGCTATTTCAGGGTAATGGTTTACAAGGGAGTCTTGATTTTCTTCATGTTTCTATGTCTATTTCGTAAAATACAGGCCTAACTACAAATTACTAAAAATAAAAATTTGCACCCAAGAGTATTAGTACTCTGTAACCCAACAGTTAATCTAACTAACTTAATAGTTTTAAGCCATTCAAATCCACTAATTTTCCCCTGTGGAGTATGTATGTATCTCTGTGTCAGTAGAGTCTTAAAAGGAAGGAAACAGGCTTGAACAAATTCAGATGAGTGAACATTCTTACGCTGACTGAAGATCATGAGGAATGTCCAGTTCTACTCAAGTCAAAAATAAAGGACTCAAGGATGAAAACCTTCAGCTGTCACTGACATTTTATCTAAAAATAAAACCAATTTCATAACAGAATTACACTTTTAAAAACTGAATTCCCATTACAAGGAAACTAAAGAGACATGATGACCAAATGAATACCTGCTCCTAGACTGGATCCATTACTTAAGGGAAAGCAATGCTATAAACGATTAGATCAGACAAAAACCTCATACCAATGTTACATTTGCTCCCGCTGATAATCACCCTGCAGTGATGCAGAGACCACCTGTGAGCAACAGTGAGGAAATGTTAACACCACCAGGACCACATGTAAACTGGGAAATCTGGGTAAAGGGTAATGAGTGTTCTTTGTACTCTCTTGATTCTTGTAACTTTTCTACAGTTTTGAATCACTTTTTCCAAATACGACCTTTTTTAAAAACTGAATTCGCTCAGCCTGGTTTGATGGGACTTAGTCAATTTGGACATGGTTCTAAATTCCATGTTCCTGAAACACCTTTTCAATTCTTTCCATTGGAGAATCCCATCCATTCTTTAAAAACACGAACTTCACACAAAAGCAGTTCAAATCTCAACTGCCCCACACAGGCGACATCAGCCTCCGCAGTTAGGCATGGCCTTTCTGCCAGTTCTGCAGTGTGAACGCTCCCAGTATGTGTTTCAGCTCCTGCTATGTTGTCAACTCCCTAACAGGGGCAAGTATATTGACTTAAATTCTCACCTTCCTTCACTGTAATGATGAGGACACTGAGGCCCAGAGAACTGACTTCCCAAGGTCATACCATTAATTAATGGCCAGGATTAAAATGAAAGCTTTTGTTTAACCATCTGAAGATCAAAAGAACATACTCAGTTTACTAAAGACATTACTGAACCTTCAGCATTTGTTTTTGAAGCATCTCCCTCGTGTTGAACACCATTCTAAGAACTCTTCTATCTTATCATTTGAAATTTCCTTAAACATATGTGTTGTTTATATTCACTGCAACTACTACCTAAAGTCACATATTTATCCATTATTAATGAACTATCAATATGTATCTATTGGGTCTATGCTCAACCTACTTAGCAAATAGTCTCAATCTTGTTTGCACATAATTACCCTGTTTTCTTTCCTCATGTGTAAAATGGGACTTCTAGACAGAGCTGCCAAGAACTCTAATGTTCTCTGATTTTAAGACTGTTCCAGAGCAATAGGATCTACCTAGGAGCTTCCACTCTTCTCTCCTTAAACTTACAAGTGGACTTTCGGTCACAATCTGTTATTACAAGTAATTCTCTACTTGAGCTTTCATTCATTCATTTAGAACATATTTGTTAAGAATCTATGTGCCAGATACTATTCTGGTTACAGGTAGAATAGTGGATAACAAATCAATGAGGGAGTGTAAATTTTGAAGAAAAATAGAGCAGGGTAAGAGAATAAAGTGGGAAAGGGCAGCACTGCAGGGTGAAGATCCCTCTGACAAGGTGAAGTGTGAGCAGAGACCTACCTGGGGTCCTTCAGGAATTAATAACACTATTTGTCTACTTGAGAGCAAAGATAAATTCTGACCACTGATCCAAATCCTGGTAATTATTACTCTTCCAGTATTGAACTGTGCTTTTACAAATAAAAATCTAGCTGAAAGGCTAAGATTTTAAAATTAAGAAACTGAACTCTTCCCAGTTCTCTATCAGAGCGGAGTCCTTAAAACTCTACCCAGTTTTAAAGAAACCAAATTCTTTACAAGTTTTAAAAATTTAAAGCAGATACTGTCCTGATTTCTATTGTTATGAATAAAACATGCATGAAATTATCAATTTAGGATACACAGCAACCCTTATTTAATATTTTTAAAAACTATGTATGACAGCTACATATTCTCAATTTTTAAGAAAGAGTAAAATTATAGGAAAACAAAATTATCAATAAAGTGTGTGACTATGACCTTAATTTTTAAACTTTTCTAAGACTACATATAGGCCGGGCGTGGTGGCTCAAGCCCGTAATCCTAGCACTCTGAGGCCAAGGCAGGAGGATCACTCAAGGTCAGGAGTTCGAAACCAGCCTGAGCAAGAGCGAGACCCTGTCTCTACTAAAAAGTAGAAAGAAATTAATTGGCCAACTAAAAATATATAGAAAAAATTAGCTGGGCATGGTGGCGCATGCTTGTAGTCCCAGCTACTCAGGAGGCTGAGGCAGAAGAATCACTTGAGCTCAGGAGTTTGAGGTTGCTGTGAGCTAGGCTGATGCCAAGGTACTTTAGCCCAGGCAAAAGTTTGAGACACTGTCTAAAAAAAAAAAAAAAAAAAAAAAAAAAAGACTACATATAGATAAATTCATCAATCAGGACAAAAAAAGAAAAAATAAACTATCATTTCATGTATGCATGCCTATTTTTTGATCACTCTAATAATACTGGGAAATTAAGTTAGAGTCTTCTTTTTTTTTGAGATAGAGTCTCACTCTTTGCCCGGGCTAGAGTGAGTGCCGTGGCGTCAGCCTAGCTCACAGCAACCTCAAACTCCTGGGCTCAAGCGATCCTTCTGCCTCAGCCTCCCGAGTAGCTGGGACTACAGGCATGTGCCACCATGCCCGGCTAATTTTTTC
>CAUYMX010028169.1:0-21195 GCA_963573855.1 Lepilemur septentrionalis | reverse complement strand
AATTTTTCTATTTTTAGGGTCTTGCTCTTACAGGATCTTGCTCTTGCTCAGGCTGGTCTCTAACTCCTGACCTCAAAGAATCCTCCTGCCTCAGCTTCCCAGAGTGCTAGGAGTATAGGCTTGAGTCACCACCCCAGGCTGAATTAGTACAAATCTTGAATTAAAAAGATGTCGCTAAGATAATTTATCACTTTTGAATACCAATACTTACATACTGTACCTCAATTACTAGATAAGAATCTTCTGTTACTTCTTTAGATTTAAGGAGATCTTTCCTTTTTATGTTCCTAAGTAACTTAGAATACAGCTCTTTTAAAAAGTGGGACAGATTTTTGTTTACACAAATATTTTGTCAGTTAATTTGTTTCTATTGTAATTCATATGGTAATAAACTTTAGCTTAACACAAATTAAATTATCACAAATTGCAAAAGTAAAATTAATTAGGTTTCTGTGGATAAACTCTAAGAATGCCTTTGCCCTTTTTAACATTTATATATAATAAAGCAAAACTATATTGTGAAAACTTAGTATGATAAATTGATGAACATGACTCACTACAGGTTAATTCTTATTTTCATCATTGTTTACTTAAACTAGCACCTCAGAATTTAAAAATCACAAAATTTTAACTTAGAAGCAATCTTAGGGCAAGTCTAACCACCTGCCAGATATTTGTGTTAACTCTGTAACATTCCTCTTGAATCCTCAGTTATACTCTGAATCCTTCCAGAGAGAAGTAGCGTTTCTAAACCAGGTGTTTGTGAACTTGTTTCAGGAAATTAATTTAGCAAAAGGCAATATTTGAGTCTGTTGTAATTCTATTTTTTAAAATAAAGAAATAATTTTTAAAACAACCCCTTTATAGTATACAAATGGAAAAAGCATGTACTAAGTGAGCATGAACGATGATTAACAGAGAGCAGATTAGCCAGCTCATAGCCAGGCAGTCCCTCGGGCAGCGTATTCCTTGGCTGAACAATGCTACATATACCTGTGTTTTGAACATTTAAGTTTTAATGGTTTTTATTTTTGGTCATATTTTAAGATTTGTATTGATAATAGACCAGTGCTTACAGGTAGGATGTATAAGGATATTAAATAGCACTACTAGATGGGAAATAATAAGATAATTTTGCCAAAGCACTCAAAATAGTCCTTAAATTGCATTACTTTAAAGAAGTCATCAAGCACATCAAGAAGCTGCTACTCTTTTCAAAAAAACCAAAAAGTTAAAAGAACTAGAGAGCATTTATAGTGGCAGCAACTGATATTATCCAAATGTCCATCAATAGTAGAATGGATGAATTGTGATAGACTTACACAATGGCATGCTAATAGAAATGGAAAATCTACACCCAAAATACATGTAACAGTTTGGATGAATTTCCCAAACCATGTTAGGCAAAAGCAGCCAGATACAAAAGTATATATCGTTTGACTTCATTTACTTAAAGTATAAAAACACATGAAACTAATCCATGGTGCTTATTCTTAGTGGGTGGGGGACAGTTAGTGAATGAAAGGGAGCAAAGAAGCTTCTGGGATGCTAGTATTGTTATTTGTTTTGATCTTGTTGCTGGTTATACACATGTGTTTGTGAAAACTCATCAAGCCATTTGCTTACAATTTGTGTACTTTTATGTATGTCAGTTACATTTCAAAGTTGAATATAAACTGTTAAAAACAATTTATTTCATCTAAGTGAATGCTAGATTGGATTGGACTATTCACATGGTCAATATTTTATTTCTGATGTGTCTGAATCTTTCTTATCATTTAGATAAATAAAAAAAACAAATTAAAATATTATTTTTTAAAGTATAAAATATAAGAACTCAATATACTAGGTGTAAAAGTAATTTTTGTCTCATTTTAAAGCTATTATAATCAATTTTACACTGTATTTTAATATGCATCTGTTCCAAAATTTAACACGTCATTTTATTTTATTTTTTTAATTTTTTTTACCTCAGCATATTATGGGGGTACAAATGTTTAGGTTACATATATTGCCTTTGCTCCACCCTAGCCAGAGCTTTAAGCACCCCAGATGGTGTGTAACGCACCCATTAGGTGTGAATATACCCATATACAGTGTCATTTTAAATATGGAAAATATCATTTTTACACATAAATAATTCCGAGAAAATGAAATGATCTATATCACTTAAAATAAAAAAGCAAAGCCAAAAAAGATAGTCTGTATATATCATGAATACTAATTTTAAAACTAATCTTTAAAATACCTTTGTTATATTATTGTTGATAATATACAATGCTAAATTTTCTTTTACACAAAATCACTTTTGTATTATGTACTATGTAAAAATGAGGAAAAGGAAATTCTATGAGAGTTTGTGAGATTATATGTTACAATGAAAAGATTTCAAGAATTAGAAGAAAAGTTGGGCTATACTTTGGTAATGGAAAAAAAATATATTTGGAGCTGTGAAGATCTGCTAACAAACTCCAGACCTGTAACCAACAAGCTGTGTGACCTCTGTCAGGTCAGTGCTGCCCAACAGAAATACATTCTGAAATGTCCACAATTTTTAAATTTCTAGTAGCTGCATTTAAAAAAGTAGGAAGTATATGTGCACTGTAATACACCAATAATACCTTACACGACGCAACAGTTAAATTAAAATGTAGCCCCACCAAAACAAAGTTGTGTTTAACAGAAAAATACTTCACATTGCTATAGTTTTAAATTTTAAATTTAAATTAATTAAAATTAAGTAAAACTTACGATTCCGTTCCTCAGTGACACTAGCTGCTTTGCTGTTGCTACTGGTACACACGACCAGTGGCTGCCGTAGTAGGCAGCACAGCTGGTGAGTCATTTCATCTCTCTGAAGATCACTTTCTTCATTGATAAATAAAAAAATAATTCAAGATAAAGAATTTCAAATTTGGTGCTTACAGAAGCCAGGACAGTAATGCAAATGTCCAAAGCAATCACACTAGGAATTTTGGCCAAGTGAAGCCCACATGCCCCATTCCAAATAGGCATTCACCAGAAAGGAATGCAGGCTCAGTGACGCAGGATCTTAGAACTTTTCCAACAAGGTTGGAAATCTAGATGCTGACATAAAATATCTTTCTTTTTCCATGCAGACATTATTATGAAATTTTTCAAAGCACTGCATGGACTGAACCAAAACATATCCATATGCTGACATTTGCAACCCAGGGCTCTAAGAACTTTCTTTCCTGCTCTACCATTCTAGGATTTATTTACAGGAGTAATTTGACTTCCACACCTGGAATCTAAAAAAACACAGCTGGAGAATCAGTTGGGTGATGAGCTTTAAAGACCCCTGTGAAGTTAAGGTGAAGATAAAGATGCTATCAGCAGGTGGCAACCTGTGGTGAATGTTAACTCAAAATGAGCTTAAGTCCTGTCTACAACCCAAGAGGGAGAGGAGTCTTAAAAGGAATAATACTGAGGTAACGGAACGCCCAAGTCCCTAATGCTAGATCAAGGGCAATGTGCTAGAGATAGAAGCAAAGGATGGTGAAGCCCAGGTCACCACAGTGACTATCACCCTTATTACCCTGGGACCCAGTCCCTACAGAGCCTGAGTGGGTCCTCCAGGGCAGTAAGATCCACGAAGAAGCAAGGTAAGGATGATTTGACAATGGAAACCTGCAGAGGTGAAGCAAGAATTAGTAGTTTGAGCAGCCATCAGCACCTTCCATGTATATAGTAGACGGAGATGGGAAGGGAGTAAGGGGTGGCAAGTGGACTCCAAAGAGAAGTTTTAAAAAGTGCAGGTGAGTAACCATCTGGGAATATTCATAACTGTTTGACAGAATCTGAAAATGCCCACAGAGAAGGCAAATTCAGAAACTCCATTATGGGGATGTGGTTAAATCTGATTTTTACTCCCAGGGTGAGAAAGCCTTGGAAACTAAGAACTATATTAGTAAGATCCCTGAGTTAGCAGTCAGGCAACTTGAGCATCACTGTCTTGCTGTGTGACTTCTGTTTCCTCCAATTTAAAATGGTATTAATATAATATATTGCTTAACTCTGTAACATAGAGTTGTTTTCAGGATCAAATGGTATCACAAATACAAAGCAATTTTGAAAGCATAAATTTCTCATGTAATTCCAAGACTTTTGAAGTTATTCACTAAGTAATTACTAGTGGGTTCCAGGAATGCAATTTATTAAATGCCATTTAAATCTCTAATCACGATTCTTCTTTAATTTGGGGAGGGGGCTGGGTGGTCAGGGCTTTAGGGAGACAGCATCAAGCACTGACTACCCCACTACACACTCAGCTACTTACGGTCATGTCTAGAGGGCTCACAGTGTGGGCGCAGGGGAGGTCAAATTCCAAGATGGGCTTGAAAGGACCTCAGAAGGAGGAATTGCCCTAAAGCAGTGGTTCTTAACATTTTTCAGGTCACCAATGCTTTGAGGATCTCATTAAAGCCATGGCTTCCATCTTAGAAAAAGGTACACATACAAAATTGATACGTATTTTCAGAAAGTTCATGGATGCCCACATATCCCAAATTGAAAATGCCACCCCTAAGGAAGAGAGGGCCACAGACAAGACATTTGGTATGGTCTTAAGCCATGCATTGTTCCTGGACAGGAGGCAGTTTTGAGAACAGCAGGAGGCCAACAGTAAAAACAAAGCAGACTTTCTTTACAGGCTCAGCCCTACTGAAAATATTGTTACTATAGGACCCTCAGATGAAGATTTCTAAGAGCCTACAAAAAAGGGCACACATCCACTCACAAATACCATCATTCTAGTTAATTGGTAGCCACTGTTTCCTTGAACAGTTTCAACAGAAGAGAGCATCCTCTAGCTCAGTCCATATAGATCTAATCAAACTCAGAGAGTATAAAGCCATATGCGAAAAGAACAGTATATAAGTCTCCCTAAGAACCACATCACACATTATCAATACATTATAGAACACGTAGAAAGTTTCTGCATTTTGTTTTTTGGCATAGAGAATTGAGTAGACGTCATGAGAGACTTACAGTATCAATGTGAATATTACCAAGAGTAGCAGTCCATAGCAACCACAGTACCAGTGAATATCATGGCAGCAACCTGGAACCTACAAACATAGCAATGGGGCAGGAGGTGAATCACTGATTCTACAGAAATTCAACAGCAACTTCTCACTGACAAGAGTAGAACACTCAATTCTTGAGTGGAATATGGCCTCAGGCACATTTTGACAAAATATTACCTATCCACTTCTGAATCTAATCTCTTATAGAAATGTTTTGGAAAGTACAATGGAAGACAAATGTAAAATAAAAATATTTATCTCATGTATTTAAATTACTAAATATGTTTAGGAGAATGAAGTCATATTATAAACTTGGAATTACAACTGTTCAGAATACATTTAATGGCTTCATAATATGCTTTTAAGGTGTACTTTTGATTTTATTAACATCACAAAAGGATACTCATATGTTGCAACTTGTTTCCTTTTTAAAATTTTTAAAAATTATTTTGGGTACATAATAGCTGCATATATTTATATAGTACATGTGTATTGCAATTTTTTAAACCTGACTTTCAAAGTAGGGGTGAATGAACAAGTTGAAATTACCAGTAATGCAATTAATGCTTTCTTTCAATCAAAGATATCTTTCTAAGAACAGCAAAATTCTGTAAAAATAAAAAAAATTCTCTTCTATCAAATAATATGGTCTTCACCAAGGACTGCAGTCTATGAAGTCAAAAGGAACATTCAGAAGCAAGTAAAAACGCTATATGAACAGACACACTGCACTGTATTCTTACCTACTTGCCAAAGAAACACAGTTACTTAGAGGAGTGAGAAATTTTCACATATTATCAAGGGGTTTTGAAACTCCCCAAGGACATGATGCCTTCCTCTTTGGTATTTCCCCTGAAAACTCACCAATTAGGTTTATATTTCAGAGAGTCACATGGAATTTTAATTTTCCCAGGTCAGAGGGTTTAAATACCAGGTAATTTCCCTCTGAAGTACCTTGATTTCAAATCCCATTTCTTGCTAATACACTTCAAATTTAAATGGTAAATCACAATTTAATATGTTGTAAACAGTTTTACAAAAGTATTAACGCAGATAATCCAAGAAAATAATTTAGAAGAGTGCCTGGTACACAGCAAATGCTCAGTGACTGTTAGATTATGACAACTTTGGTAATGACATTGCCAACGATGATAATATTCAAATAAGCATTCTCATCTTATAGTACGTAGCTACTAAGGTGGCCCCCAATGATCTCCACTTTCTGTGATTCAGATCCTCAGAAACCCCTTCCCTTATGCATGGGCTGAACTTAGAGGCTAATGAACAGAATACGGCAGAAGTGATAGGATATCACTTCCAAGATTAGGTTATTAAAATACCTTCATTTTCATCTTGGATGCTACATTCTCTATCACTCTGTCGGATCTCCTGCCCTGAGGAGAGCCAACTATGATGCCGTGTTGTAGCCCTGTGGAAGGGCCCAGATGAGTGGGATTGGAATTGGATTTTCTAAGGCCTGCCAAAAGTCACATGAGTAAATTCTGAAGGGTTTATTCAATCTCAGTCAAGTTTTAAGATGACTACAACCCTGGTCAGTAGCTTGACTGCAACTTGTGAGTGATCTTGAGAGAGTCACCCAGCTAAGCCCAGATTCCTTCCCCACAGAAGCTGTGACATAATGTTCGTTGTTCTAAGCAAATTCAGTTTGGGGGTAATTTGCTATGTGGCAAGATAACTAATACAGATTTTAGTAGTGGGATGCTGCCATAAAAATCTAAAGGTGGGAGCAGCTTTGGAATTGTATAATTAGTGGACCTTAAGAAGAGTGCTAGTGAAATTTACAGTGCCTTGAACACATCCTTCATAGAATTTTGGACTTTAAGATTGATGTAAGGGTTTAAATGAAAGTGAAAAAAATGTTTATTGGAAACTAGAAATTACATAGTGGCAGAAAGTTTAGAAACACTCACACTTAGATGTAGTTATGTGACCTGCAGTCACTTAGAGTTATATGGGAAGTAAAAAAGTGTGCCAAATTAACTGAGTAGCCCAGTTAAGAAGATTTCCCAGCAAAGTGTTGAAGATGTCACCTGATTTCTTCTCAGTGTTTTATAGTAAACTATGAGAAGAAAGATAAACTAGGGGAAGGACTGCCAGACAAAAAGGAGGCAGGACTTGATTTTGAAAATTCTCAGCCTCTCTAGACAACAAATAATGCTAAAATTAAGAAGTAGCTTAGGATCCAAGGAAGGATCAATTCTAGGGCACTATCAGAAAAACATAGTATAAAAACAAAAGTCAGAGGTGTGGCTATCAAACCCATTTGTTAAGACCTTGGAAAGATCAAAAGTGGTGTCTCAATCAGACAGTAAGACCACCTAAGAGTTTCACAGATCTTCACAATAGGCCTTTAGGAAGTTTAAGGGCATTGTCTCTCCCCTATCTCAGCACAAGCCCAAAGTAGAGAAGATTTATCTCAGAGATATATGGATGTGTTGTTGTCTAATGGAGAAAATTCCAAGAAGTTTCACAGGAGACCTACATAATTTCTGAGAAGCTTATATCAACAGAAACACTGCCAGTTTGGACTTAAAGGGACAGAGGTAGTACTATATCAAAAAGGCCACAGATCTTCAAAATTCTACCGGCAGGAGAAAACTACTAAGAAAACCACTCAGCTACAAACATATGCTGCCTTTCATAAAAAAGAAAGGATGACTCAGGGAGTGGCATCAAGAGCCCAAAGGGTGGAATCAAGGGCCATGGAGACTTACTGCTAGGACTCAAGACCTAATCAAAAAGCATTTGCCTCGCTAGATTTAAGAATTGCTATGGACAAATGGCTCCTACCTCATGTTTTCCACCTTTTTTAGAAAGAAATATCAAGGTATCTTATGCCTGCCGTACAATGTGGGCTATGTTGAGAGCAGGTAATTTGACTCTTTAGTCCCACAGATTGACAGATGAAAAGGAACCATACTTGAACAGTTACACTTACGGAACGGTACTCAAGGAGCTTCATTCACACATAATCAAATTTGGATGACTTCTGGATTTTGAGCTGATACTCACCTATACAGTAGAGAGGATTCATTTTTCATGTTTTAATAAAAGTGATGTTTGACATCACTACAATTTACCTTATTTTACAGCATCTAAATCTCTAAATAGAATATAAAGTTCTTTTAAAAATTTCCTATTTGTTAAAAGGCTGACATATTGATGAAGAAGGGCAGGATTTATAGACTTACAATATTAAATCTCCCTCATGTAAAACTTGATAAATTGCTTTATTCAAACCAAATTAAGTAATCAAATAATTACCAACTGCTCAATTTTAATCTATTTTTATAATATTTATCTGACAGCATCATAGCTATTGTCAAGAGAGCACATAAGCAATGTCAAAACTCTCCTAAATATCTTGATTTGCAGATTTTTTGCAACAAAGATACCAATTAAAAAAGGCATTTCAAATGAGATGTGAACTGGAAAATGGAATGTTTGACTCTCCTAAAATGATTATATATTTTTTTAATTCACTCTCAAAGGAAAGCAAATGGTATCATTCAAATGTTCTAAAATGCCTATCCTTCAGAATGACAGCACATCTTTTTAATTTTCTATTCACTATTTATCATATTGTGACATTTTATATATGAAAAATAGTTAAAGCAATATTTTTTAAAATGTCATACTGCTATAGAGAGCAATTTATTTCATGCCCATGTCCCTCCAGGCTGTGAGCCTATTTATTATAGTAAAGCTTATCAGTGAAGGGCAATGACTGACATGTCTTCTGTATAAGCATACATGGGCCACTAAAAACAAAGAACACAAATATGCCACTCAGAAATACACACCATTGTTTAAAAAAAGCAATGCCCATTTCTGCTCAAAGAGGTAAAAGGCTGTTGCTAGTCTACAGAGACAGTGCAGGGTACTGGAAGAATGTTATCTTGTACTAGGAGTCAAGATATGGGGGCAGGGGGAGGCTCAGCCTGAGACACATGGTCAGTGATTTATCTATCTTACAATTCGGTTTATTAACTGTAAAAATCAGTGTTTGTATCAGATTTGACAAGTAATGCAATTCCTAAACTTCAGCACTCATGGAAGTACTCCTCACATGAGTTCCTTCTTTTTTCCTTTTTTTTTATATATATAATAGACAGCGTCTCATTGTGTTGCTCAGGCTGGTCTCAAACTCCTGGCCTCAAGTGACCATCCCGTCTTGGCCTCCCAAAGTGCTAGGATTACAGGCATGAGCCACCATGCCCAGCCCTCACATGCATTCTTAATATAGCCATACAAAACCTGTATAAGTACTATGACTACCAAATATACACTTTTTCCCCTAAAATAAACTTCCAAAAAGAAAACTTTACACCATTACCTTATTTTAAAAAAAAAAAAATCTTATTTACATGGCATTAATGCATGGTAATTAATGGATTTAAATTTAAAAATAAAATGCACTAAAACAACAAAACAATCATTAGACTATTAGCTTTCAGACCACTGGCCGCTTGAAGTCTTTCGTCTTTGGAAAAATAGGTAAGCAACTGTATCTAGGAGAGAGATTCTAGCATCAAAATGAGTGTTTCCCCTTGACTTGTCAAGAAAGCACTGAAAGGGAATTATAGGTTTTCATTGTGTGATTTGATGTTATTTCAGGCAACACCTGCATGGTACCTGAAATAAAATTCAGTATCAACCAAAACCACCTTTTTTAACAGCAGCAAATGTCTTACACCCTGGAAATGCCGCATCAAATAGTCACACCTGTTACTTCTGATTCTAAATTTTATCCTGAATCCTCATATGATCCACCTAACCTACTTTCTCAAAACCATTCATATTGTCATGAGAGGCACGAAAACAATTTTGAGGGCACCGGTGTATACTATGGAAAAAACACGGCTAGTAAGTCACATTAGAGTTCTAAGCTCAGTTTCATTAGGCTAGATCTTGACAGTGGCAAGTTAACCTCTTTAAGACTCAGACTACTCATTCACATTAAAGTGACAGTGTCACTGTCAAATAACAATGCATGTAATGTGCTTAGCACAGAATCTCAACATGGTAGGCAGTCAGTAATTTTTGGTATTAAAAATAATTTAACTTCTTGAAATAAATTTTCAAAATTCTATCACAATAAATTCACTCCAAATAACAGTGGCTCAAAAGGAAAATACAGTTTATCATTTTTCTTATAATAAAGTTATATTATATAACTTTCTCTTCCAAACAAAGCTACAAAACCTACAAACCATCAACTGGCAGGAGGAGAAACATTTTGTCCTCAATGATAAAATAAGAACACTTGGTTGTCAAAATGAAAAACAGCAACTCTTAGTTGCTATTGTGTAAAATGTTTTCAGGTTTTTTTCTCCCCATCAAAAGGGTCAAAAGAGTAGAAAAGACAAAGTAAGAGTATCTTAAATCAAATAAAAGTTTCAGCTAAGTTGGGCACATAGCTCTGAGAAGAGCCACATGTAGGTCACCATTAATAACACTATTATCTACTCGATGCAATAAAGGGTGGGCAAAATAAAAAGAAGCCCAGTGCTAATCTAACAACGTACAGGGAAATCCATTTGTGTAGGCAACAGGTTTCTTAGGCCAAACCAAGATGACTGCCAGTGTGTCTTCCACCAGCCTTCTGGTAAGGCATGAGTCAGCACGCTTATGTAACCACGATGTCACCTCTTATGTAAGACCCATGTGATCTGTGATCACCTCTTCGCTGGGGCATGTTGCCCTATTGTTCTGAGCCATATATAAGTGTCCGCCATAGTCTTGCTGCTGTGGCATCATCCCAACAATAAAGAGTATGTCTCATCTACCTGCTGCTGTTCGTCTCTTCTTTAAATTCCTGGAACCCGCTCCAGTACCCTCACTGGCTGCAGAACTCCCGCCCCACAAACAACAGCAGTCCTGGTCATCTAATAAATGGTAGTAATGGTAGTAGTAGTACGCTCCAAGACTCATACTGGTCTCTTTAGATTTAACAGGTTGGTGCAAAAGTAATTGCAGTTTTAGCATGGTTGAAATTTGCCATTTTATATTGGAATACATTCTTAAATAAATGTGGTTATGTTATACATCATTTTAATGCACATTTCTCGCTTTTTTGCTAATGACTTTTTACTTGTTTATTTTATATTTATTTTAGACTATGGAAATGATGTTAGACAAAAAGCAAAGTGATTTTCTTATTTGAGTTTAAAATGGGTCGGAAAGCAGCAGAGACAACTCACAACATCAACAACGCATTTGGTCCAGGAACTGCTAAGGAACATACAGTGCACCGGTGGTTCAAGAAGTTTTGCAAAGGAGATGAGAGCCCTGAAGATGAGGAGTGCAGTGGAGGGCCATCAGAAGTTGACAACGACCAATTGAGAGCAATCATGGAAGCTGATCCTCTTATAACTACGGGAGAAGTTGCTGAAGAACTCAAGGTCGACCATTCTAGTTGTTTGGCATTTCAAGCAAATTGGAATGGTGAAAAAGCTCAATAAGTGGGTGCCTCATGAGCCAACTGAAAATCCAAAAAATCGTCATTTTGAAGCATTGTCTTCTCTTATTGCATGCAACAACAACAAACCACTTCTCGATTGCATTATGATGTGTGACAAAAAGTGGATTTTATATGACAACCTGCAATGACCAGCTCAGTGGTTGGACCAAGAAGAAGCTCCAAAGCACTTCCCAAAGCCAAACTTTCACCAAAATAACGAGAGGTCACTGTTTGGTGGTCTGCTGCTGGTCTGATTCACTACAGCTTTCTGACTCCCAACGAAACCATTACATCTGATAAGTATGCACAGAAAATCAGTGAGATGCACCAAAAACTGCAACGCCTGCAACCAGCACTGGTCAACAGAAAGGGTCCAATTCTTCTCCAGGACAATGCCCGATCACATGTTGCACAACCAACACCTCAAAAGTTGAAACAAACTGGGCTCTGAAGTTTTGCCTCATTCGCCATATTCATCTGACCTCTTGCGAACCAACTACCACTTCTTCAAGCATCTCTACTACTTTTAGCAGGGAAAATGCTTCCACAACCAGCAGGAAGCAGAAAATGCTTTCCAGGAGTTCGTCGAATTCCGACACACAGATTTTTACACTACAGGAATAAACAAACTTATTCCTTGCTGGCAACAAGGTGTTGATTGTGATGGTTCCTATTTTGATTAATAAAGATGTGTTTGAGCCTAGTTATAATGATTTAAGATTCATGGTCTGAAACCACAATTACAATTACTTTTGCACCAACCTAATATTTCTAATCCTTACAAGTTTGCAAGATAGACATTGTTATCCCCGATTCAAATATGAAGAATCTGAAGTTCAGAAAGCTTACTTTACTGCTCAAGGACACCCTACTGGTAAGCGCCAGAGTTGCACTTAAACTGCATCTGATGCCCAAACCCACTCTTCCTTCACCGTTCCCTGCTGCTTTTCTTTTAGGGCATAAAGGTGCGAACAAGAATCTTCCCCACTGCCTTGAAAAGTCATCAGCTGTCCCTGTTTCTCTCTCTTCCCTTTACTGATTTCTCTATAATCTTCTGCTTTTTAGTCCATACCATCTTTAGTCAGACTTCATTCCTCCAACTCTAATTCACTTATTCCTTCAGCCACTGAAATCTGGCCTTGTGCTCCAGCCCTACAGGAAACTGTCCTTCCTCAGACAAGAAAGAATAAAAAATGTCAAAGTAAGGCTTCCACAATCTACCTGGGACTTAAACTAAAGGCTCCCATATATGAAGCAATTCTCTTACACAGTCAACCAATATTTATTTGGACAGCAGTACCCTCATTACAGAGTTGGCAGGCTCTACTTTACAGGGATGATTAAGGCATGCACAATGTGTGGAATCGGCTGTAGATTCCTGTGCAAATCACATACATGTAAAAGAATGCTCCACTGAGTCCATTTCAAAAGGTATCTAGAAGCTTTTATCTTTTACATACAAACAAGAACTACTGAACTTAAAGAGTATTTTTGTTCCATATACTATGGAATGGAACAGAATTAAACAAATATAGCTTGATAAATATATCTCCTTTTAATTGTAAGATGTACTTCAGTGAAGATGTCCATGTAATACACAATGTCTAATTGATGTGTATAAGTCCTAACTTTGCACTTGAACATGAGTACACCTGCCATGTATTGCCCACATTTGCAGTCTAAATTACTGAGGTCTATGAACCACTCTTTTGTATATGTGCTTCCTCAATAGTTCAACATACAAGCTACATCCTTCTAAGCACTGTATACCAACTAATATTGTTGATCCTCATGACAACCTATTATAAACACTATCATCTTAATTATTATGTATGGAGAAACAGAGTCACAGAGAAGTTAAGTAATTTGCCCAAGATCACACAGCTAGTAGAAAGGAAGAAATCAAATTCCAGTGCTCTGATTCCTCAGCCCATATCCACTACACTTCATTGCCTACCATATATAAGCATATTAACAGGCAGAGAGAAAACACTATATAGGTATAAACCTACTATTTATTGAGCACCTACTATATGTCAGGCACCAGGTAATAGAGAAGAAGGAATTAAAAAAGCCTGGCCCTGAGCTGAAGAAGACTTTTCTTTTTTTAAAGCAGACTTAGGGGAGGTTGAAAACAAAGAAGTAACTAATTACAGTATGCTGTGTGTGTGCTTAGGCTACTGGGCCATCCTAAGTGCTAGGGGAGCCTAAAGCAAAGAACAGCTAACTTAAGTAACAAATGTGACCCTTAGAAGCATAAAACGTTTTCATTTTAAATAGTTATAATATACTTATACTTATCTAGAAGAAGATCATATAAAACTTTATATAAACCTTTTCTTGATGGTTTCTGGTCATCACTGGGAAATCCAAAAGCAACATAATGCAGTGTTTTAGGAATGTGGGACTCTTTGCCTATACAATAAATGCCTTTTTAAAAATTGTAAATAGTTAAATCTCTCTCCCAGAATTTATTGCACAGTTATTACCTTAGCAGTCACAAACTCTCCTAATCTGATAAGATCCAGAAGTCAGTTAATCAGTAACCATATTCTAAGTTTTAAATTGTCAAAGAAGGTCCCTTCTTCTGAGTAAAGTGCACTGGATTTATGCCAGTTTATCTATTTTCCTTAATGTTCATTTAGGTACTATAAAAGGAAGTCGTTAACTACAAAAACCAAATTTTGCCCATTTCCAAATTTTACCCATGACAAACCTGGCAAGAGAAAGGTAGATGAAATATTTTACCTAAAACAGGGACTCTGATGATAATGACAGCCAAGCTTTAATGAGCAGAACCTACTATGTGCCAACTATGTGCTAAGAGCTCCACAGGCATTATCTAATTTAATCCTCATAATACCCCTATAAAATAGGGTATTCTAATCTCCATTTTGTAAATAAGGAAAACAAAGTCCAAGTTTACACAAAAAGTTGCAGAACTAAAATGTGAATCACAGTCTAGAAACTAGTCTGCTTTTAATCACATGTCCAGGATAAAAATTCAAATGTCTTTGGGGCCAAACAAGTAAAGTAAATGTGTGAAGTGGCTAATTTGAGATTATAGAGCTGTGGCTCTCAAGCTTGGCTGTATACTGGAATCACCCAGGGAGCTTTAAAGACTGTTGAAGCCTGCGTTCCATCCCCCATAGATTGTGCCTACCAGGTTCTTCTAATGAGCAGTCTAGACTGAGAAACACTGCCTATAGATACAGAGAATAGCTCATGGCTCCCTTGAAAGTAGTTTAAAAAAATTTAAAGGTTACATAAATACTGTGCTGGCCAAAGGTTATTATCACCTCTGCCACCAGTTTGTAATTTTGGCCCCATTCCTCAGTATAATTAAGGTGCCAGTATGGGAGATAAATAGGTGATAGAAAGATAGATGATAGATAGATAGGCAGATACAGACACTGTTTTTAGTTGAGGGGGGGGTGCCTAGTCTCTGACCTTTCTGCATGTCACCCCCACCATCTCCTATTTATGAGGTTCTGCTACAACAAAATGCACTTGGGGTTCCAAGTACTCTCAAAGGAATATCCGGAGTATAACCCATTCTTTAATGGAAGATGACCTAAATATGTTCAGTTAACAAAGGTGTACCATCAATTATAGGACCAAACTACTTAAATTTTTTCAAGAGTCATTTTTAAAAGAAGGCCACTTATAATTAACTCTGATCTTAATCCAAGCCAGGTCAAGAGATCCCATGCCCTAAAACCCATCTATGCAGGTGGTACATAGTGCTTCTGAGTAAAATGTCATTTGTCATTGGAAAAGGGAAGCAAAAGCTCATACCATCAGAAAATGTTCATTAAATGGCCTGCGGATGTGATATCCAATATAAATGCAACATTTGCATCCATTAAAGTACAAAGTAAAAGTAAATAAATAAATAAAACAAAATAAATGCCACAGAATTCAACAGAGAATCCATTAAGAAAAGAAACTTTAGCCTGCTTATGAAATAATTCTTCATGCACAATCATATTGTAAGTGTTGCAGCACCACAACTGAAGAGGAAATGTCAAAAGAGTAAATTAAGAAATGAACCTGGCCGGGTGCGGTGGCTCACGCCTGTTATCCTAGCACTCTGGGAGGCCAAGGTGGGAGGATCACTCAAGGTCAAGAGCTCAAAACCAGCCTGAGCAAGAGCGAGACCCCATCTCTACTAATAATAGAAACAAATTAATTGGCCAACTAAATATATATAGAAAAAATTAGCCGGGCATGGTGGCGCATGCCTGCAGTCCCAGCTACTTGGGAGGCTGAGGCAGAAGGATTGCTTGAGCCCAAGAGTTTGAGGTTGCTGTGAGCTAGGCTGACGCCACGGCACTCTAGCCCAGGCAACAGAGTTAGACTCTGTCTAAAAAAAAAAAAAAAAAAAGAGATGAACCTAATGGACTTTAAAGCCACTCATTCAAACTAGGAAGAACACTTTCATTTCCTGCTGCAAAGCAAAAGTTGTGCATTTTAATAATCCTGTATTACCATTTACCACCGTTCTCCCCCATTACCACCACCAAAAGAATGCAAATTAAAGGAGAAAAGAAATTGAGGTTGATTTTCAAAATGGAATACTGCAAGTACAGGTTATGATTCAGAATTCAGGGCCTCAGTCAACAAATTCCGGCATAGGCAGTTGAGGCAAAGGAGCTACTTGGATAAAATATTTTGTTGTTGTTGCTTTGTTTGGTTTTCAAAAAGCAGAGACACAGAAGCATAGCCTAAGAAAGCAGACAAAAGTACCTGGGATTAATTTCCTCACCCATGGTTCAGAATAATTTCTGTTTGCTGTCTGAGTAACTGTGTATTGACTCCCTTCGTGAGTGTCAGGCACTGTGCGGTGCTGAGGATGTAATGGTGAAAATGACAGCCCCTGCCCTCACGGTACTTCTAAACTGAGATCAAGACACTCAACCTCATATAATGCCCCTTCCAGCCATATTTGTGGAAATCCAGATCTGCTGTACTATTAGACAGCAAATCTTTCTCTTGGTCTAACTGCACTGAACATCACACAGAAGCTGCTGATATCTTCTAAATAAATAAGTAAATAAGTAAATATCCACCCTTGTACCAACAATAACTCATGGGTAAATCTCAACAAGTTTAAAGAAAACTTTTTTGAACCTAAGAGTGTATCAAAACAGGTTTTCCTTTTCAACCAAGCCCAGCCAGATATTTTCATTGCCTGTGGCTATGCAGCTTCAGTAAGCTAAAAATACTTTCCTTTCTTCTAAGTTGGGAAGAGCAAATATGAGCAAGTAATCAGCTGTGTATCATTTTCTCTCATCTTATTTATTTATTTATTTTTTACTGAAATACCCTAAGAATAGCTGGAGCAACAAAAAGGCATCTGTTTTATATTTGTATATACATACACAGGCAGAAACATCTCTTCAGCTTCAATCTGCCTAGTAATATGAAATAAGATATATTTGCATTATCAGCAAAGACTGTCAAGATTTCACTACTTAATAACAGCTTGTTATTATTATTTTTTTGTTGGGGAGAGAACTGCGTAAGTGTTGAAAACTAACCACAAGTACAAGTAAAAGCTTTCAAAAAATATCTATAGCATGACTACGTCCTTAACAAGACTACATGGTGCTTACTTTGCAGGCATGCATCATTTATGTTTCTGAAATTTACATTAAATGAGATTTTAAAATAAAACGATACACCCTTTAAGTTCTTCTAGAAGTCTTGATCAAGTTTGCTGTGTTTGGCAAAGTGAAAAACTGTGTTTCTCTTCTGACTTCCCAATGCTAATTGTAAAATACACACAAAGATAGCTCTGTGATGAACTAAAAGCCACTCAGGAAGTAGTGGCTTTTTTAAAAAATAAAATACCTGCAGCATGGTGAACAGTTAAGCAGTGTGGACTTTTCCAATACATCCAACATCTCTAAAGTCACCCCATTAAACTAACAGAATAAGAAAGAAGAAACTAGCAGATTTAGATTCCGATCGATTGGGCCATTAGTTTGAAAAGCTGGATTGTAGCTTAATTTTTCTTTGAAAAAACAGTACAGTTTGAGAAATCTTTGCCAAATTCCCCATTTTTTAAGAGAATGACAAACTCAACTGGAAAGGAAATACCCAGACGCCACAGAACCATGTCCCTTAGAGATGGGCCGAATTACGGCTGGGCCTCTGACAAGTGCTCCGGGTAAAGGACTTCAAAGGACTTCGTGTGCACCCACCCACCAAATGCCAGGCGGGACAATGAGCTGGTACTACTGATTTCAAACGTAACTGCTGGGAGGAAGCAGGAGGATGGGAATGTCATCATCTCCTCTGACACTGAGAGCGGGGGGGGGGGGGGAGGCGACGGGGTGGGGAAAAGCAGGGCTCACCTCTGTTGTCCCCGAAGGTCAGAGGAAGCACCCACAGTGCCAGTGGCTCACCAAAGCCACTTTTCCAACCCGAGTGGAGACGCCGGGCGAAGTTGCGTGAGGGCTGCGCGCGTCGGGTTAACCGTACCTTGTAACTGGGCGGAGAGGGACTCCTGGTGCTGCTGGTACTTGAGCGCCACCGCCTCGGCTTTCCGCAGCTGCGTCTGCAGCTCGTAGTAGAGCATCGCGCCGTAGAGGAAGCCGAACACCACAGTCAACAGCAGCAGCGTTTGGAAGATCCGCTTCTGCTTTCGGGAGCACATCCCGTTTCCCATAGTCCCGCCTGGACCCCGCGCCGCGGCCGCCCCCGCCGTCTCCTCCTGCCCACGGCCCGAGAGAGCCTCAGCAGCGGCCGCCGCAGGAGGTGGCCAGACGCAGCATGAGGAGGAGATGCGAGACACAAAAGCCGGGCGGGAGGGGAAATGGTTCCCGCTCAGCCGCCGCGCGCCGCGGGGCTTGCAGCCATCAACGCCGCCCGGGCAGCGGCAGCCAAACTTCTGCAAGGCTCGCTCTCCGCGAGTGCCCGGGCCCGGGAGGGGGCCCTGCGCATACTTCAGAGCGGGCTGCCCTCGCGCCCGTCCCCAGACGCCGCCTACCTTTTTCCCTCCTCCCCACTTTTTGGCCCGCTGTCCCCGGCAGCTCTTGGAGTCCCGCCCTGGCCGCTCCCCGCCCCCTCGCGGCGGCTCCCACTGCACGACTTTGTAGCCACCTAAAGCAGGGAGAGCTCGCCCAACAAAGGGACCTGGGCGCCGGGCAGTCCCCTCCGCGCGCGGCCCGCCGGGTTAGTGGATGGGTGGGGGCTGGCTGCCCCACTTGGTTTGGGGGAACGGCGGGCCAGTGTCACAGACGGGACTACTGGAGCTTCGGTCGCCACCACCTCCCACCCAACTTACGTGTCACCCACGGCCCCGCTATTCTGGCCAACGAGATTCCGGGAGGAAGTCCCACTCGGGCCTCCCTGCTCATTGGGCCGGTCTGAGCTGCGGCTCCCTCCCTTCGGGGAGGCAGTGCCCGGCTCGATTGGACGCCCGCTTTGTCTGTCGGACCCCAGGGCCGCGCCTTCCCCCCTAGCGCGGGGGCAGACTAGGGGCTCCGTGGGCAGCGCGGCCGCGTGGCGCCGGAGTGCGCCCACGTGGAGTCAGAGACGCTGGGAAGTGGCGGAGGAGAGAGGGGCGGGGAGTTTGGAGTGGGCCGGGGACTTGTCCTGGTCTGAGGCTGGATGAAGTTCGGTGCGCACGTGTGTGTTTGTGAGCCAGCCTTCGGAACGCACGTGGAGAGAACTACAACTTATATATGTACGGATGAATAGATGGCAGCAACTGCGGGCACTCTGCTGAGTACACTTTCTTTCCCTCTCCAGTGGACAGATGCGGCAGACAGTCGTGATAGCTACAGAGCACAGTCGCGTCGAGACGGAGATGCCATGTCGCCTGTCTTACCCCATTCAGTGTAACTAGCCTGGATGCATGCGTGCCCACAGATAGCACAGCATCGAGCGGGGAGGCTTGAAGCACGCTACGCTGACTGCTCAACTGTCCACGTGGGCTGCGGGAATCAGCTTGCCATTGGCAGAGGGGAAAGAAATGATCTCACATTTTTCCCCCAGCTGCAAATAACATAATTTAAAAACCAATCTTACAGGCCGCAATGAGTATGTATTCATTTTGTCATATGTATTTGTTTTATTGATGGCAAAAATACATTAGTTACATTTTTAAATTACATTTTAAAGGCCAAAAAAGGTTCCCTATGTAAAAACCAATACAGTACAGCGAATGTAACAACCACAAACCTCTTCAAAGAAATCTGTACTGCATTTACTCTTTCTGTGTACTTGAGGGGGGAAAATTGAGGTTATGCATAAATGATAATTTTGTTTTTGCTCTTGACCTGAATTCTAGGAAAAGTAAATTTTTCTCAAATGCCTCAATAGGGTGGTGGAATTATTTACATACTGCATAATTTTTATGATATTCTAACTAGATCTTAGTTGTAACCACCAATAATGGGGAGTGAGTGCTCAAAATGAGGGTAAAGCTGTCTAGCAAAATACAACATAAAGACAGTCCCTGGTGCAGAACTTTTTATGGTGAACTCTGAAGTTTTAGGTTGCTAAAGCAATACAATTTAGCAAATTTACAACCAAGCTAATCTGTGAAATTTATACCACTGTAAAATATACATGTGCCTGGCATGTGCTTTTACTTAATTAATAATACTTTACACTACATTGTTCAAAATGCTTTCGTTTATAAATACACTATCTTACTACAGCCAGGGTATTAGTCTTACATATTGGTAAATAAAGAAATCAAAGTTTATCAAAGTTACTGTGATACCTCGAGGACCTTTTAGGCTTTGCAGAAAGTTAGCTGCTCTGCAAGATTAGAATCCAGATAATAAACTTGCTCCATCACTTTTTGTTTTGTAGAAACAATGTTCTCATTCTATTTAAACAAGTTATATTAAGAAGTTGTTTGTGGTCCATTAAAATGAGAAAATTAAATTAAGAAAATAATCTAAAGAAGTTTTGGAGTTTTGTTCTGTGGTGTATTATATAATCTTACTTGTTATTGAATCTACCAGTTTAAATTTTCCTCTTTCTGTTTGACTTTTAGAAATTAAGACTGGGTAATTATGGGATCCTTTTAGAATTCCTCATAACTAAAAACTCCTTACCACTGTCAGTGTAAACTTTGCTAAAAAAAACTCTTCCACCAAAAATATTACTCAAACTGCTCTGTAGAAAATGAGGTTTATAGCAACAATCCTGGCCCATTCTTTTTTTTTTTTCTCCGTATTGAAGTATAATTTATATATCATGCCATTACTCCATTTTAAGTGTACAATTAAATGGTTATTAGTAAATTTACCAAGTTGTACAACCATTCACATAAATCAATTTTAGAGGATTTCCTTCCCCCTATTGAGACCCCTAATTCCCATCCCCAAATACATTTCAAGCATGCCCCTCCCCTCCACAGTGCTCACTACATCTCTCAGATGTGGGTCTACCCCACACCCCCCAAATCCCTAGTGAACACCACCACCATTTGAGCACCATAGTGTTAGTTAGTACCAATTAGATGGCGAGTACGAGTACATGTGGGGCCCATTCTTTGGGTCTTGTGTCACCTCACTTCGAATAATGGGCTCAAGCTTAATCCAGGATAATATAAGCGGTGCTAGCTCACTGTCGTTTCTTAAAATTGAGTAATATTCCATTGTAAACATATACTAAATTTTAATAATCCACTCATGA
>CAUYMX010028167.1:0-13858 GCA_963573855.1 Lepilemur septentrionalis | reverse complement strand
ACTCTGCTGCCCGGGCTAGAGTGAGTGCCGTGGCGTCAGCCTAGCTCACAGCAACCTCAAACTCCTGGGCTCAAGCAATCCTTCTGCCTCAGCCTCCCAAGTAGCTGGGACTACAGGCATGCGCCACCATGCCCAGCTAATTTTTCCTATATATTTTTAGTTGTCCAATTAATTTGTTTCTGTTTTTAGTAGAGACGGGGTCTCGCTCTTGCTCAGGCTGGTTTTGAACTCCTGACGTTGAGCAATCCGCCCGCCTTGGCCTCCCAGAGTGCTAGGATTACAGGCGTGAGCCACCGCGCCCGGCCCAGAGCAGGGATTTGAATCCGGGGGACCCGGCTCCGAGCTGGTGTCCCAGACCATGACTATTCAGAACTGAAGAGGAGAAAGTGGGATTTGAAGGGAAGACAGGAAAAACAGTTAAAAAGCAATAGAGGTGGAAGAAACCTACATGAGCAGTGGAAGATCACGCCGCAGGAGCTGAGGAGGTTGCTGGGTGCTCTCACGACAGCCCCTGCACCCACTGCTGGGATCCAGCTTCAGCGCCGCAGCCCTCCCGGGTCCGAGACTCGTGCGGACCTCTACGAGCTTGGCTGCTCCAGGTACCCACCCCGTGTAGGTGGGGTCACACAATATTTGTCCATTTGTGTCTGGCTTGTTTCGCTTAGCATGCGTTTCCAAGGTTCATCCGTGTTTGGCACGCATCAGAACTTAATGCCTCTTGAAGGTTCAGTAATATTCCCTTCTCTGTATAGCCCACATTTTGTTTATCCGTTCATCTGTTGATGGACATCTCGGTGGTCTCCACCTCTGGGCTGCCGTGCATGGTGCTGCTGTGAACGTGGGTGTCCAGGGATCTGCCTGAGTCCCCGCTTCCGAGTCTTTGGAATATACACCTTGGAGGGGAATTGCTGGATTGCATGGTAATTATGTGCTTAACTTCCGGAGGAACCGCCAAACTCGTTTTATTTTTAAACAGGAGATTGCTTTTCCTCACTCAGGATCTTTGGCATGAACAAACGTCCTAGTTACTTCCCTGGGCCAATGAGCAGGGTTTTCCAGCCTCTTCTCCCTGGTGCATCAGCCTCTGCAGTGTCTGCTTTGCGTGGGGCTCAGCTCTGTGTTCCACCTCGCACAGACGCAGGGCCCGGTCTCAGGAACGAATGACTTGTGCGGCGCCTGCTCGGGATGTTTTCCTGCCCTTACCCTGACTTTGTGACAGTCTTTGACCCAGTGGACCACCTCTTCCTTCTAGAATCACTTCCCACTTTTATTTCCTTGTTTCTCCCTCTCTACAATGTGAATTGTGCCAGGGCAGGGACATGTTCTCTCTTGTTTTCTATTATATCCTCACAGCAAAAATGGTACCTGGCACCTAGTAGGTGCTCAAGAAATATTTGGTGTATAAACCCTTTCCATACATTGTCTCACTTAATTTTTATAACAACTCTATGAAGGAACAATTATCCTCATTTTATAGTCAAAGCACAGGACCAGACAGTTTATGTGACTTCCCTAAGGTAACATGGCTGGGGAAATTTACATTCTTCATGTCATTCACATTATAATGGAACAGCCCCAAGGGCGCTGCCCCTGTGTTTGGGTGGGCTCCTCCCTAGGTCCTGGGTCTGTACCGGAAGGTTCCTGCCCTGTGGCATAACGGTTCTCCATGCCCAGGGGAAGGGACATGGTTCTCCCTTGACCTCTCCATTCTCAGCAAGGACCTCCCCAATGTCTCACAGCAAAGCAGAGGCCAGGCAGTGACACTTAATAGAACTTTACTGATAGTTCGAGGATAATGAGAACACAACAGAAAATAAATTACAAACACCCTTGGGCTCAGCCGCATACCCAGGGCTCCTCCTTGGGCCTCACAACCAGCCTGTTCCCTGGTCCCCACTCTCACAGCACACGCCAGGCTGTGGAGCTGCCCCCGCGAAGTACTGCAGATGGTGGCCCCAACAATAGAAATTTATTTTCTCACCGTCCCGGAGGCGAAGAGTTCTGAGAGCAGGTGCGGGCAGTGTTGTTTCTTCAGAGGCCTCTCTCCTTGGCTTGTAGGTGGCCATCTTCTCCCTGTGTCTCCACGTGGTCTTCCCTCTGGGTGTCAGTGTCCCCATCTCCTCTTATAAGGACACAGTCTTGTTGGATTAGGGCCCCCCAATGATCCCATTTTATCTCACTTAGCTTCAAAGCCTTATATTCAAAGGCAGTCACGTTGGGAGGTACTAGGGACTGGAACTTCAACGTGTGGATTTTGGGGCCAGGACAGCAGCTCGGCAGGGGCCTGTCTCCCTTTCCTCGGAGTGTGAGTTTGCGCTCTCTCGTCACAGCAATCTCGCTGGCCTCTCCCAGAGGCGACTGCTAACGGGTCTGCTCATTTGTTTCTCCTTATCTAGTGGGGAAAATTCTCAAGCCACATGGTCGTGCATAAAAGAATGTGTTCTGGTGGGGACAGCAGGCTGAAAGAGCCCACCAAACTGTAAAATTGTGAAATTCTGCATTTCTAAAATAGTGATATTTCCAGGGAATTCCAACGAAGAGATGGTGTGGAAAGGGGGGCAGGGGTAAAGAGACGGGATGCCCCAAATGGAAGCCCATCCTCAGTCCAGGATTCTGTGTGTCCTAGAGGCCGAGCTTCTCGCGTGGGTCCCATTGCCTATCTCGTGAGAGCGGACACCTTGCTTGCGCGCGTCAGTGCAGGACCGCAGAGCGCAGCTCGCTCTCTCCTGGAACCGTAAATTAGGTCTGCTCTGCGCTCATCTGTTCGCCAGGTCTTGGCAGGCTCTCTGGACCTTGAGGCTCTTTGAGTACTTACAGCCTTTGTTCAAATAAGCAGCCTCCTGATGGCTGGCCCAGATGTGAAGTCCACATCTGGAAGCTATCCCTAGTCTTGGCCCAAGTGTTCAGGCTGCGGAGATGTGTGTTTCAGGTACGGCCACACCCGGCCTGTTCATCCAAACATAAGAGCCTTTGCAGGGCAGGGGTCCTGGAGGCTGGTGGCTGGTTTGGAGATGGTGTGTTGGTTTAAGTTCTAACGGGTAGTCGTTTGCAAAATGCTGGGACCACCTGCCAACAGCACTGCACTGTGTTCCTGTCCTATCAGCCTTTCTTGTTTTTTTTTGTTTTTTGTTTTTTGTTTTTTGTTTTTTGGCAGGGCTCAAAGTGCCAGGCCTGCTGCAAGCATCCAGCATGTGACCTGCCTTATCTCACTGATGCCTCCACCTTGGCTTGGCCCATGGTGGGAAATGGTTATCTGAACTGGTTCTCCCAGTTTGGGGTTTTACAGTTGAGATCTATGGCACAGGCATAAGGGTGAAATATTTCTATATTACCAAGTGCTGAGTTTAAGGGGCACCTATTCTTTTTTTTTTTTTTTTTTTTTTTTGAGACAGAGTCTCACTCTCTTGCCCAGGCTAGAGTGCCATGGGTGGCATCAGCCTAGCTCACAGCAACCTCAGACTCCTGGGCTCAAGCAAGCCTTCTGCCTCAGCCTCCCAAGTAGCTGGGACTACAGGCATGTGCCACCATGCCCAGCTAATTTTTTCTATATATTTTTAGTTGTCCAATTAATTTCTTTCTGTTTTCAGTAGAGTCGGGGTCTCGCTCTTGTTCAGGCTGGTCTTGAATCCTGACCTTGAGCGATCCACCTGCCTCGGCCTCCCAGAGTGCTAGGATTACAGGCGTGAGCCACCACACCCAGTCCAATTTTTAATTATTTTGGAAACATTTTTATATTTTCATACTGTTTCTTTAAAAATCTAAATAAAACCTATTTTAAATTTTATTAAAAAATTTTTTTTTTAGATAGACAAGGTCTTGCTCCGTCACCCAGACTGGAGTGCAGTAGTGCAATCATAGCTCACTGTGTCCTCAAACTCCTGGGTTCAAGCGATCTTCCCACCTCCGCCTCCTGAGTAGCCAGGATTATAGGCACGTACCACCACTAATTTTTTAATTTTTATTTTTGTGAAGGCAGGGTCTTATTATGTTGCCCAGGGTGGTCTCAAAACCTGGACTCAAGGGATACTTCCACTTTGGCCTCCTAAAGTGCTGTGAGCCACCACACATGGGCTAAAAACCTAAATAAAAACTTTAATATATTCACATGCCTCAGAATTAAAAAGTATGGTGTAAAAAAATCTCCATTTCCCTGTTCTTTAGCCACCCCATTCACTCCTTAAAGGCAACAGTGTAGCCAGAGGTAGGCAGAGCATATCTAAGTAAAAATGTGTGTATGTATTTTAACTACATACAAATGGGAGTGTACTTTTGATGTTTCTCCCATTTCCTGTCTTGTGTGTTCCTCTAAGTTCCTAATTTTCTCCTGCTTTTAAATTCTTGTCTCTCATAGTAAGTTTCCCTCAGATGGCTGGTGGTCCTTGGTGAAGGTTTATTGTCAAGATGGAGGCTCAGGAGCTAATGGGAGGGCTGTGAGTAGGGACTTCACTGAGGGCTGGTTGGTGAGGACCCCAATGTTGGTATTTGTTGCTCCTGGGTCCCAATAGGTATCCTCTGGCTGGCTGCCTGAAGGGGCTAAGGGTCTTACAATTCACTACTGGGCTTTCTTGTAATCTTGATTCATTCAGAGCCCCTTCCACATCAGTTGTGATCCCACTGTACCCTGTCCCTGGACTAAACTTCCAGTCTTGCTCCTGTCAGGGCAGGGTTGTCTGCCTGGCATGAGAAACAGGGCTGGGCTGTGACTATAACTTACATGGACTTGGAGCCAGTTCTTTAGAGTTTCCAGCTTTTGAATTAGATGCCCCTACTATGTTCAGAAAATTACCTTTATGCTTTAAATATGTTTTAGAGGTAAAGTAGAAAAAGATTTTACAGATGCATTGGTGATGGAACTTGATATGTTTGACACTTTGCCCATTTCACAAAAGATTTGACTTTTTACTGCGATAAAATTCACATAACATTCACTGTTTAAACCATCATAAAGTGTACAATTCAGTGGTTTTTAGTATATTCAGTGTTGTGCAACTATCGCCACTACCTAATTCCTAAACATTTTCATCAACCCAGTACAAACCCTGTGTCATTCTTTTTTTTTTCTTTTCATTTTTCTGTTTTTCTTTTGTGTTTTGTAATTGGAGGTTGCTGTAACGATGTACCATTAAACAGTCAATTCTCAAATTCCCATCTTCCCCTCCTCTCTGGCATTGGCAACCATTCTACTTCTGTCTCTGTGGATTTGCCTATTTTTGGACATTTCACATAAATGAATTCATACAGTATGTGGCCTTTTGTGTCTGGCTTCTTTCACTTAGCATAATGTTCATCCATGTTGTAGTATACATCAGTACTTCGTTCCTTTTTATGGCTAAATATCCATTGTATGGATAGATCATTTTGTTTATCCATTTATTAGCTGGTAGACATTTGGGTTGTTTTTTGCTATTAATGCTCATATCAACATTCTTGTACACATTTTTGTATGAACATGTTTTCAGCTGTCTTGGATAGATACCTAGTAGTGGAATTGCTGGGCCACATGGTAACTGTATTTAACTTTTTGAGGAACTGCTAGACTGTTCTCCACAGTGACTGCACCATTTTATATTCCCACCAGCAATGAATGAGGAGTCCAGTTATTTGCCATATTACATTAAGAATATATACAGTGAAATAGAAGCCAGCAATTCGGACCAGGGAACATATCAACTTATATGTTATCATAAGTTTTAATATTGCAGTTGAGAGAAAGAGAAGCAGCACAAATGGGTTAGCCAAAAGGGCTGGTATTGAGCCTTGCTGTTGGCTCTGAGTTTCTTTGCAGCCAAAACAAAAACGGAAATAGGTCAGTTATAAAGTCCTTGCTGCCTTAGGTGCATTTCCACAGGACAAGTAAAATTTTGCTATGAGTAAATTCTAAATTTTACAGAGTAGGCCGGGCATGGTGGCTCATGCCTATAATCCTGGCATCCTGGGAGGCTGAGGCAGGAGGATCACTTGAGCTCAGGAGTTCACTTGCTCAGCCTGAACAAGAGTGAGACCTGTCTCTACTAAACAAATAGAAAAAATTAGCCAGGTAACTAAAAATAGGAAAAATTAACCAGGCGTGGTGGCGCATGCCTGTAGTCCCAGCTACTCAGGAGGCTGAGGCAGGAGGATTGCTTGAGTCAGGAGTTTGAGGTTGCTGTGAGCTAGGCTGACACCATGGCACTGTAGCCCCAGGCAACAGAATGAGATTCTGTCTCAAAAAAAAAAAAGTTAAATAAATTTTATAGAGTAACTTTATTAGAGAATTTTTTTTTTTTCTTTTTTGAGACAGAGTCTCACTCTGTTGCCTGGGCTAGAGTGCCGTGGCATCAGCCTAGCTCACAGCAACCTCACACTCCTGGGCTCAAGCGATCCCGTCTGCCTCAGCCTCCCGAGTACTTGGGACTACAGGCATGTGCCACCATGCCTGGCTAATTTTTTCTATATATTTTTAGTTGTCCAATTAATGTCTTTCTATTTTTAGTAGAGACGGGGTCTCACTCTTGCTCAGGCTGGTTTTGAACTGACCTTGAGCAATCCGCCTGCCTCGGCCTCCCAGAGTGCTAGGATTACAGGCGTGAGCCATCGTGCCCGGCCTACTTTACATCATTTTCTATGCTCCTTGTTTCTGTCATCTTTTATAAATAGCTTAAACAGTTTATGAAATATTTACATGATGAATGATACACAGCAGTTGAAAAGACTGACCTATATTTGTACATATCAACACAGAGGTAAAGATATGTTGAGTGATCAAATTGCAGAGCAAAGGCATAACGGTATTTATAGAAACACAAACCATGTGCCATAATTCTGTGTTAATGGATATATACTATAGACTGTGAGGATGTATAGTAAATTCTTGATGGGTATTGCCTCTGGAGGAGAATACAGGGAACTTATATTTTGAGAATAAGGTAGACTGCATCTGTGTGTGTGCTTTATTCATTCACTCCTCACCAGAGACCTGTGGGAGGTGGTACCTGAGGTAGGTTGCTTGTGTCTGAGTGCTGCCCATTTCCTTCTAGCTGGATGACCCAGGTGTCAGTCTGGAGCAGAACAGTCACACCTGTTTCACAGTGTTGTGGGTGTGGAGGTGGACAGTCTCACTAGGTGACCCTGGCTTCCCACTCCTGGGAGTCCCATGAGGGCTAGCTCCTGTTGCTCATTTCCTCTTACAGATCTCAGATCTGGAGACCCTTCCTTAACATAGAAGTGCTACAGGGTAACACTAAAGACATATTTGTAGTTGTTATTATCTGTAGTTTTTTCTTCTTTCATATAAAAACGACTTGAAGCAAATGTAGCAAAATGCTAAAAATTGTCTTTCAGGGTGATGGATATGTTAGTCTGTCCTATTGTTTTTCATACTTTTCTGCATTTGAGAACTTAACCCCTCCCTGCCTTCCCCAATATAAGAATGATTATTTATTGAAGGGGTGATAAGACTAGCCATTACAGTTCTCTTCATTAGTTATTGGGCATTCAGGTTTTTTACCTCTTGGGTTAGTTTTGGATATGTTTTGTAGTTTTCTTGAAATGCTAGAAAAAGTGAAAGGTTTCCTAATTTGTTCGTATGACTTTGATTAAAAAAAAAACTTCTGTAAAGATAAAATCAAGCGATCAGTGACTAGGAGTGCTGCGGAGCAGAGCAAAGGCAAATCCTGTCTGTAGGAGCTCATGCCTTAAAGCTTCGGTAAGTTCTAAGAGAAGCCAGAATTCTGAATTTTTGTGTAAAATATCCCAAACTTTAATTGTTTACAACTAATTCATATTTATCTATTTATTGGCTCTAGTTCTTTGCATTAGTGGTTGTGCTAGCTAGGATTGTAGTTTGCCTCTGTAACTCATCATAGTCTACTTTAATATTTGTATAAAATATAAGAATCTTGTAACTGTCTGGATTTATTTCTCCCTCTCCCATGCTATCGTTGTTATATCTGTTATACCTATGTAAGTTATAACCTCCATAGTGTTATGAATTTTGCTTTGGGTATATGAATTTTTTTTTTAAATTTATATTTATTTTTATTTATTTATTTTTTTGAGACAGGGTCTCACTCTATTGCATGGGCTAGAGTGCCGTGGCATCAGCCTAGCTCACGGCAACCTCATACTCCTGGGCTCAAGTGATCCTCCTGCCTCAACCTCCTGGGTAGCTGGGACTGTAGGCATGTGCCACTGTGCCCGGCTAATTTTTTCTATTTTTAGTTGTTTGGCTAATTTCTTTCTATTTATAGTAGAGATGGGGTCTCGCTATTGCTCAGGCTGGTCTTGAACTCCTAAGCTCAAACAATCCTCCCACCTCAGCCTCCCAGAGTGCTAGGATTGCAGGCATGGGCCACCGTGCCCGGCCTGCATATATGAATTTTAAAGAAACTAAGAGGAATAAATAGTCTTTTACATTTACTCATTAATTATGAGTAAATCAATCATGACCTGTAAGTGAACCACACTTTTCAAGATTGCTTGTTTCTGTTGATATTTTCAAGTTTCTTTTAAAACCTTGAACATATTAAACATGACTATTTTAAATATCAGGTGTTTGTAGATCTATTTCTATTAGTTGTTGGGCTTTCTTCGCGGGGGGAGGCATTTTTTTCCTCATTCGTGGTACTCGTTTCTTTGTGTGTTTTGTCATTTTTTTCCTCCTAACCTGACTGGGTTTATTTCTGGTGCTCTTAATTTCTTTCTAAAGATACGAGTTTCAGCCTGGTCTCATTTTCCTTCAACCTGAAGAACTTCCTTGAGTATTTCTTGTAGTATAGGTAAGCTGGTGACAACTTCTTAGTCTGTATTTCTCTCAAAATGTTTTTTGCCTTTATTCTTTTTCTTTTTCTTTTTTGAGATAGAGTCTCGCTCTGTTGCCGGGGCTGGAGTGCAGTGGCTTCAGCCTAGCTCATAGCAATCTCAAATTCCTGGGCTCAGGCTATCCTCCTGCCTCTGCCTCCTGAGTATCTGGGACTACAGGCACGTACCACCGTGCCTAGCTAATCTTTTTTTTTCTATTTTTAGTTGCCCAGCTAATTTTTTTCTATTTTTAGTAGAGACAGGATCTCGCTCTTTTTCAGCCTGGTTTTGAACTCCTGACCTCAAGAGATCCTCCCGCCTTGTCCTCCCACAGTGCTAGGATTATAGATGTGAGGCACTGTGCCCGGCCTTGCCTGTATTCTTGAAGGATATTTTTTCTGGATATAAAATTTTGGGTGATGGGTTTTCTTTCAGTACTTAAATATCATTCTATTGTCTTCTGGCCTCTGTATGTTTTCCTGTATGTCCTTGAATATAGTTATGATAGATGCTTTGAAGTCTTTGATGAATTTCAGTATTTGGGCCATTTTGGGATTGGTTTCTGTTGTTTCCCTGTTTCTTCATATGTTTAGTAATTTTGGATTATATCCTGGATATTATGAATGATATGTTGTAGACAGATGGATTCTGTTATATTCCTTTTTTTTTTTTTTTGAGCCGGAATCTCACTCTGTCACCCAGACTGGAGTGTAGTGGCATCATTGTAGCTCACTGAAACCTCAAACTCCTAGGCTCAAGCCATCTCCTGCCTCAGCCTCCTGAGTAGCTGGGACTACAGGCTCGTGCCACCACACCCAGCTAATTTTTTATATTTTTGGTAGAGATGGGGTCTTGCTTTTCCTTAGGCTGGCCTTGAACTCCTGAGCTCAAGTGATCCTCCTGCCTTGGCCTCCCAGAGTGCTAGGATCACAGATGTGAGCCACCGAGCCCGGCCTATATTCCTTTTAAGAGTGCTTTTTGTTTGTTTTTTGTCCAGCAGCTGGAACCTCATTTCAGTTATTTATAAACTAGGCTGCTTGGAATCTGCCACATATGTGTGTACAGTCTGGAATTTTGGCAGAGTTTATATGCAGAATTTGGAATTCTCATTCTGGGACTCTCTCCTTTTTGAGGTTTCCCCCTTTTACAGCTGTTACAGTTGCTTCAAACTCTCCTCAAGCACAAATCTAAAAATTGAGTTCAGCCAATGTTGTTCAATTTCTTTCAAGAGTTGACTCCATCAGTTTTCTTCCTGCTTTTGGTTACTTTTGGTGCCTTCAGGTAGTTTTTTATATTTTTTCCAGGATTTATAGTTTTTATCTGTGGGACAGTTGGTCTGATATGAGCTGGAAGAAGAACCTACACCTCTCTCAAGTGGTGATAATCAGAAGTGTTTCCAGACAGGGCTAAAAATCCCTGGGCATCCTTGTTCCTTATTGTTCTCAACTTTTCCCCAGTGTCTGATGTCTTTGGTTGCTGCCTTCTCAGAGGGGTCTCGTTGGATGGAGTCTGTGATGGAGACACTTGGGAGATGTCGCCTCATCTGGGGTGGATACTTGCCTGTTCTGATTTCTAGCTCTGTCCCCTTCACTGTGGTCTCAGGTTGGAGACTATAGCTTCACAGTGAAGACTCCACATCATCACACTGCATCCAGAGAGGTCTTTCTAAAACTACCCCCTTCTCCACTTGGTCCTCCATATGGCCAGTGTGGCACATTGGCTGTTTTCTCCATGTTGTAGAGTAGTGCCTGTTATGGCTCAGCAGTGTTGCCCTTGACTAGTTAATCTTCAGGTGATAGCTAAATAAAATTTAATGTTATTGCAGTGTTCCTTGTGGTGTTTAATTTGGGCCTGAACAAGGAAGGGTTGGGGGACAGAGATTAGAATGCTAGTTTGAGCACAACTGACCCCAGGTGCTTTCGCACTTGGTCATTCTTGGCGTCTTGTTTCTTTTTTCATCAATCCGGGCTAAGGCTGTGTTGGAGTTGGAAGATCTGATTTTTTTTTTTTTTTTTTTTTAACACAGTCTTACTATTTTGCCTGGGCTAGAGTCCTGTGGCATCAACCTAGCTCACAGCAACCTCAAATTCTTCGGCCCAAGCAATCCTCCTGCCTCAGCCTCCTGAGTAGCTGGGACTACAGGCATAAGCCACCATGCCTGGCTAATTTTTTCTATATATTTTTAGTTGTCCAATTAATTTATTTTTAGTAGAGACTGGATCTCACTCTTGCTCAGGCTGGTTTTGAACTCCTGAGCTTGAGCAGTCCACCCGCCTCGGCCTCCCAGAGTGCTAGGATTACAGGCGTGAGCCACCACGCCTGGCCGGAAGATCTGATTTTAGACATGTTGACTAGGTGATGCTGGACATGGCGCTGAGTCTGGCACAAGGCTCTTTTCCTGTTGGTGTTTATTTTGCTTTCAAGCACCTCCCTATTGTCCTGCACAGGCCTGGCATTGTGTTAGCTGCCTCACACATAGTGGCTCTTTGAAGTGTATATTGTACTGGTGGGCAGGTGGTAATCAGCTTTTCAACGGTGACTGGACAGTTTAAGTCATGTGTCCATGGCCACGCTGACTGCTAGTGGTAGTGCAAACTGGTGTTTGCCATCCTTGACTGACTGGTGTGTTCTCCCTTTTATAGGTGATTCCTTGTTGCCTTTCCTTTCAGCTTTATCACTTTGTGATTCCATGTCATTGTGACATTAAAACTGCCTCCTGCAACCTACGTCATTACATAAAACATTATATATTGCTTTAAAAAAACCCCAAACCCCACAAAGCTGTACATGTGTTGACATACTTATTGTAGGTTTAAATGTAATATGTTGCTTTTTCTTTTTTTTCTTCTTTTTTAATACTGTAGCGTTCTAAGAACGGAAGCATCTGGGCTAGATGGAATTTAGCATCAAAAAAAATCCTCTTTCTGTTCAGAAAGTTGTAAAGTGCATTAAGATGAAGCAAGCACCAGAAATCCTTGGCAGTACAAATGGAAAGACTCAGAGCTGTGAAGTGAATCGTGAGTGTTCGGTGTTCCTCAGCAAAGCCCAGCTTTCTAACAGTCTGCAGGAGGGCGTCATGCAGAAGTTTAATGGCCATGATGCACTTCCCTTTATTCCAGCTGAGAAGTTGAAGGATCTTACTTCCCGTGTGTTTAATGGAGAACCGGGCAATCATGATGCCAAAATGCGTTTTGAACCCCAGGAATTGAAAGGAATGGGGACACCACCTAGCACTACACCTATCAAAAATGGCTCTCCAGAAATTAAGCTTAAAATCACCAAAACATACATGAATGGGAAACCTCTCTTTGAGTCTTCCATCTGTGGCGACAGTGCTGATATGTCCCAGTCAGGAGAAAATGGACAAAAACCAGAAAACAAGGCAAGGAGGAACAGGAAGAGGAGCGTAAAGTATGATTCCTTACTGGAGCAGGGCCTTGTCGAAGCAGCCCTAGTGTCTAAGATCTCAAGTCCTTCTGATAAAAAGGTATTTATGAGGAATTCTGACTGGGGTCATGTGACAGTGAGCAGTGAGCATGGGAACCGTGTGAGGGCACCTGCATGAGTGCAATGGTAGGCAGAGGAGATGGGGATGGTCTGGTGCATTCAGTGATTGACTGAGCCCTGGCTATGGATGATCAGGCATCAGGCTCCAGGATACTCTGGCATTACCTCCTTAGTCCTCACAGCCGGCTCCTGAGCCTGTTGAGAGGCCTAGAGAGGTTAACTAGATGTTCAGGATTACTGGCCAAAAAGAGGCAAAACCAGTTTCTGACTCTTGGCCTGCTAGTTCCAGAGCCCTTGCTTGATGACTTGAGGCTATGCTGTTCTCATGGACCTCATCTTCAAGGCATTCTTTGGCCTGATGTGGGGCAGTGAAGACACACGGGGCTCCAGCATGAGACTCCTTAAGCCTGCACTGTCTAATGAGTGGGAAGCAAAGCGGTGCTGTGCAGAGGTACTCCTGCTGCCCTCCCACACGGGTCCACTATCCACTTACCTATCTCTTCAGCCAGGTGGTCTAGCAGATGGCCTGCCTCCATGAGGATTGGAGTTGTGTCTTATGCTTTCATGAGCCCAGCATGTTGAACATAAATAAGCAAATGAGTGTTCACTAATCAAAGGCTGAGAAGGAGAGCCCTAACTTAAGATGGAAGGATCTGGTGGTTTTGCTCTGTTCTGCGTAGTGGTTGGTGTCATGGTGTCTTAAAGTGACACTCTGGATGGCCCTAACATTTAAATGAATAAAAGCCATATATGATAGCAAAGGGCCCTTGGCCTTGGCAGAAGGAAATAAGGACAGGGCGACAGCCTCCTCAGGGCGACAGCCTCCTCTCTCTGTCTGAATGATGGTCTAGAGGATGTTGGTCTTTAGCTGCAGCTTCAGGTCCCCTTCGGGAGGTGGGGACAGGAAGCCTTAGACCAGTGGGAGTTGACATTGTCACCATGGTTGGGCTATTGAGTTTAAAATTGTAATCGAGGAACTTTAGGGTTTCCACAGATGGGGGAATGGCTGAAATTTCCTTGAAATCATTAAAATAATGAAGAGGTTTGAGGGTTTTAAAAAAAGTTTTTTGTAGGCTGGGCACGGTGGCTCACGCCTGTAATCCTAGCACGCTGGGAGGCTGAGGCGGGCGGATTGCTCGAGGTCAGGAGTTCGAAACCAGCCTGAGCAAGAGCGAGATCCCGTCTCTACCAAAAATGGAAAGAAATTAATTGGCCAACTAAAAATATATAGAAAAATTAGCCGGGCATGGTGGCACATACCTGTAGTCCCAGCTACTCGGGAGGCTGAGGCAGGAGGATTGCTTGAGCCCAGGAGTTTGAGGTTGCTGTGAGCTAGGCTGACGCCACGGCACTCTAGCCTCGGCAACAGAGTGAGACTCTGTCTCAAAAAAAAAAAAATATATTAAAAACCTTGCCATTTTAATTACCTTAGTAAGAGCAAAATAATTCCTGAGCATTCAAAAAACTTTTTTTTTTTTTTTTTTTTTTGATACAGAGTATCACTCTGTTGCCGAGGCTAGAGTGCCGTGGCGTCAGCCTAGCTCACAGCAACCTCAAACACCAGGGCTCAAGC